>PVIR01001042.1:0-36697 GCA_004026965.1 Petromus typicus | reverse complement strand
ATGTGGTTACCAGGGATCGAACCTGGGTCCTTGCGCTTGCAAGACAGGCGCTGGAACCACTGAGCTAACTCCCCGGCCCCAACAATGCTGCAGTGGTATTCGTAGTAGCTAAATTTCCATCAGGAGATATTTTATTATTTCACTATTGTAAAGGGAATTGTTCAATTTTCAACAGTAGGAGATTTTCTAGTTATTTATGTTATTATTCTATAGTCTAATTCAATAGTGGCCAATGGCCTGTTCTTTGTATTATCAATTATTTGAAATCTGTAAAGATAAGGTTTTTTAGGGACATACTCACTATATATATAAAAGTTACACATTTTATCATAATTGTATGCGAGGTTCTATTTATGGAAAAATGTCAATTGTGTTTTTCAGATCTTGTATATTCTTATATATTGCAATCCAATTTTTTCTTGTATTTTTTTCTATCAACTGTGAGTAGTGGTGAGATAAATTCTCACATACATCTTTGGAATATTTTCTCTTTTTTCTATTAATATTTGTTTTATCTATCTGTCTATCTGCATACAGTTTTGTATATACATATATTGTCTACATATAATACAGAGTTCTTTCAGGAAAAAAACTCATATACATTTTTAATATTAAATTTATTGAGATATCATAAGATTAATATAAGTTGCCTTTGGCCTCTACCATTACAGGAGGCTCTCAAAATAGTGATCTTTAGCTTCCAGATATTTATTTGTACAACAAACTACTGCTTAGGTAACTTGTTCACTGAAATTGCTACATATACATTTTCAATTTATTCTCTGAGCACCAGCAGTATAGTAGTTTTTCTGTGATACTCGACATCCTCTAGGGTCTTCCATATGGGTAACACTGCCATGAGTTGAAAAAATATTATACTATTTTTGTTTTCCTGAAGAATATACTTTTTAAAATTCTCTCCATCTCTCCCCCCAAAGATGGATAGATAGATAAGCACGCAGATAGATAATGTTGTGTTGGATACATAAAATTTTATAATTGTATATATACTAGTCATTGGCCTATTATCACTATAAAAACATTCTTTTTCTCTCAAATTCTTCTCATCTTAAAATCAAATTTTCTTGTTCTCATATAATACCCAATTTCCTTTTTTTATTATTATTTTTAAAATTTTTTTTAGGTTTTTTGAGACAGGGTCTCGCTTTGTAGTTCAGGCTGGCCTTGAGCTCAGCCTCAAACTCACATCACAGCAATCCTCCTGCCTCTGCCTCCCGAGTGCTAGGATTACAGGTGTGAGCCACCACGCCCAGCACTGTGGTATGTGGTACTGGTTGCTGCCGGGGTGAGTCTCCACACCCAGTATGGTATATGGCTACTGGGGATCAAACCTGGGTCCTTGGGCTTGCAAGACAGGCGCTGGAACCACTGAGCTAAATCCCCAGCCCCCCAATTTCCTTTTAAATAACATTTTGTGGTATTTATTTTTCACTTATCTTTACAGTCACTCCTGAGTTTTAAAGATAGACCTTTAATACACAGCAAAGCTATGTTTTGTATTTTAATATTTCAATGAGGATATTTAATCACCTTATAAGTAATATAGTTATTGATGTAATACTGAAAATTATTAATATACTATTTATATTTTATATAAACCAATTGCTTTATATTTTTATGTTGCTTATTCTCTTCTTTAAGTTTAATCAATTACATTTTACTATTCTATTTTCCCTCTGTTACTCTGCTATTTATGCATTCTTTGTCTTTTGGGGGGGTTTCCATAGTCATTAAAACCTACATCTCTGACTATGCATTACTGGTGCTTCAATGCTTGGGAAACAAAAGGGTTTTGGAACAGTTTTCCTCAATTTATTCTATACCCACCTTTTCTATTATGATGGGATTTTAATTCTATATTCACTGTAAACTTCTAAGCCATCAGCCATAATAACACTGTTATTTAACATCATATTCATTTATATTTATACATGTATTATTTTTTATTCTTTTTCTCAATTGTTCATCTAAGATAATTTTTCTACTATCTAAAGATTGCTCTATATTAATCATTTCTTTAGAAATTAATTATTATAGCATCAAATTATATCAATATTTATTTATCTCAAAAAATCTATTTCCTTTTGAAGTTTGGAGAATAATTTCCTTGAGAATACTATTCATGTCAAACACTTAAGACATCATTTGGTTACCTCCTGGTTTTGCTATTTCTTTTAAGTATGCATTTGATCTTAATGCTTTCTTAATGTTTCTATTTCTATGCTTTAATTACTTTATTTTCTTTTAGATTTAAGCTGTTTCTTGTTTTATGTCATTGTACCATTTGCCCCATATTCTTACACAGGTGTGCCAGAATGTCATAACTATGCTTGCTATTTCCTGTCATGTTTTGAAAATGTGTGACCATTATATATTAAAATATTTTGACACTTTTTTCTGCTCTTAAGTGTATTGATGACATACATACTGGATCTTTTAAATATATTTTACACATTTCTCAAGTTTCTCTGTATTTTGTGAGGGTGTGTTTGTGTGTGTGTGTGAGTGCACACCGCTGTTTTCTTTGTTTGAAATAGTACATGCTTGTAGTACATAATGATTACATTCACCAGAGGAGATTGGAACATTAAACATGTGATATATGTATTATGTGCCTTGGTTTTCATTATTTCCTGGATTAATTTTGCCAGGCATATTATTCTTTATTTTATGAATGGTCTATTCTATTCATCTTTAGAATTCCTGATTTTAATTATTTTTTTCAGGTATAAAGCTTTATTTTTACATGCTATAATTGCTACTGTAATCCTAAACTGTTTCATGTAAACTCTCCATCCTCTTATTATGTTTGCTTTAGTCATATTTTTGTGAAAGTTCTCAAATAGTAATTTCTTATTTTCAATATTAGTTTTTAAGATAGTTACCACGTGGTTTTTCCTTTAGTTATTTTAATGTTACTTTTGAAATCTACATAATCTTGTCTTTTTCCACCTCTATGTAATTTATAATTGAATATGTTCATTCACAAATTTTTGCTACTGTAGCATCTCTGTGTGATGATATGTTTTATAAAGAGTTCATTTCTTTTTCCCTTTTGATGGTTTGGCTATTTTTTATGAGTAAATAATGCATTTCTTTCTTTCTTTTTCTTTCTCTTTCTTTCTTTCTTACTTGCTTGTTCTTTTTGTTTGTTCGTTTGTTTGTTTGTTTATTTCCTTTTTGGCCTTGCTGATAGATCTACCATATATCTGAGAGTGATACAACAAAAAATTTAAGATATTATTAGTGCCAGGGAAAAAATAGTAAACTGTGTTAGGAAAGCAGAAAAATATAATGAAAATAACTAGTGGAACAAGTAGGGAAATTATTATCAGTTTAAGTATTTTTGTATGTATAACTCAGTACACATTTTAAATAACTTCTGAATGTATTTAGAACATTACAATAATGACATCAAAATCAAAGGAAAGGAAAAATTCAGAGTAAATAATAATATAAAAAATAGAGTTAATCCCAAAACAGGCAAAATATATTTTTAATAGGGTTTTGAAGATAAACTGAGATCTGCTTTTTGATCTTCCTCTCAGCTAAGAGGAAGGAGAAACATAGTTAACTGTAATAACCAGCAGTGTCTGACAGATAAGAACGACACTATTTGTCTGGAGACCTAAGAGAAGCTTCTCTTCTTTTTCATAGGAAATCTTACTCAAGTCTCTGAAATTTAAACTAATAAAATAAAGATATGATATACCTGCTTATATGACATTATTGGTAAGGAAAAAACTTAGAATGAACACAGGTTAGAAACCGGTACAGACATTCAATGCAGTCTTTTACTTTTGAGGCCCGGCAAATTACTGACCTCTTTACATCTGTTTCCTCAGCTCTGAAGTGCAGTTTCCCTTCCTTCTAGGATTACAAAGCTTAAATCAGCTATAAGAACTACATATGTAAAGCCCTTAGTACTTAGATTGTGCAAAAACTATTGCTACCCTTCATACTCTTTCGATAATTCATGTTTCTAAGATCTTCTCACATTGATCTCATTACTTCAACACATTTATATATTACTTTGTATATTACTGTCTTTTGTGACATAATTTCTATGAACTAATAAATAAATAATGAAGTTCCTGGCACATGTCAAGGTGTCTGACAGGCACCGTACTAGGTGCTGGAGACTCCTGATGATCAATTTCCTTTTTTTAAATCTGTGGTTATATTTTCTCTTTCATATATATTGTTAAGAACTGATATGCTTTTTTATTTACTTGTACTTTCTGCAACTTGTCTCTTTTAATGGTGTTTTGAAAAGCGCTATTTAAATTTATTTATCTTCCATTGTTTTTTCTCATTTATAAATTATTAACCCAGAACTGTATCTTTATTAATTCTTCCCTGCCTTTCTATACTCATTTAAAAGATTTATTTTTACCTTCTGTATTGGAATGATTAATTCATTTATTTTCTTTCTTCCTTGTTTAATGTAATGCTATAGAAACATTAAATTTTCTTATGATTATAGTTTTTCCAGCATCCCACCAGTTTTAAATCCTCTGTAATTATAATTTTGATTTTATCTTTTGTCTGAGTTAGGTGAAAGTTTTCCTTTCAGTAGCTACTTTATTTATTAACAAGACCACTTGTTCCAGCAGCATCCCCAAGTTTGTCATTGTCTTCTGACAAGGTTATACATTTTCAGAAGAGGATATTATCTCCCTTCTAAAGAAGACCACTCCTCAGCCTCTCACGTAAGTGAGTGTTGCCATGGCACAAAATTCCAGGAAAATAGGTTCCTCAAAATGGTTGGGTGACAAAGAGAAGGCAACTGTTTCTCTGAAGGGAAAAGCATGTATCTTCCTCCTAATGTCCAAAATGCTGACAGGAAGAAGAGAAGAACTGGAGCAACTATCTTGGACCTAAGATGGAAGCAGAAAGTGGAAGTCTGGCAAAGCAAATAGAAGAAATCTGGCTTCCTGATGCCGAGGAACTGTCCTAGGTGGTCTAACAATCCATGAAAGAGTTGTTCGTGAGAGAACAGTGAATTTCTGCCTATCTTTATAAGGCCCATTATTTTAAGACCCTGAATCAGCAGCTCCTTTTTTTTTTTTTTTTTTTTTTTTTTGAAACAGGGTCTTGCTTTGTAGTTCAGACTGGCCCTGAACTCAGCCTTGAACTCAGCAATTCTCCTGCTTCTGCTTCCCATGTGCTTGGATTACAGGCATGAGCCACCATGCCCAGCACTTTAGTGTGTGGTTACCTGAGATTGAACTCAAGACATTGCAAGGCATGTGCTGGAATCACTGAGTTAAATCCCAGGCCTCAGCAGCTACAATTCTATAGTAGCTAATACAGGTAATAATTATTAGTTTATTGTATTGTTATCAAAGAAGAAACCATGTTTTGCTTGGATTTCTACTAAGAATACATTGAGATATTTTAGTTCTCTGATACTTAAATTCTATAAGTACCTCCTGTATTGTTTATTAGTTTTCAGTTTTACAATATGTATACCTTCTGAATATATTTATATAATATTCCATCTACTAATTAATCATATTGCCACTTTCCACAGTATATGTTATAAAACACTACTGTTACAGAACATTAACAGTTATATCAAAATAAAAAATAATATTCACTATATTCTCTGCTTCCTGTTTTTACTGTTGTTAATAATGTAGACTTGGATCTTATTGTTTGAATTTTGATCTGCCAATTTATTGACTGTTCCAATATAAGTGAGTCATTTAATCTTGTTTTAGTGTCAGTTTCTATGTCAGTAAGCTAGAGGAAATATCATTATTCAGATCATGGGATGAGGAGAATTATAAATGAGGACATACTAAGCAATTACAGTAGTGCTTTGCAGAAACCAACTTTTTTTAAAACAGTGCATAGTCTTGCATTGCACATAAGAGACTGAGAATGAATCAAGGAATAGATACATGCTTTTCCCGTCAGAGTAACAGTTGCCTTCTCTTTATCACCCAACCACTTTGAGGAATCTATTTTCCAGGAATTTAGTGCCATGGCATTTATTTTCTTAGGTATTTCCCAAATTTGTTTGAGTATGTGTATTTTAGTCATGGTTGGTTGGGGTGATGGTGATTTCAAAAAAATTATATATATATATATATAAAATATTATCAAATATATTATAAAATATATACATGTATGTATATATAATATACTATGAATATATGTGTAATATATAATTATGTATATAATTATATGTTTATATTTATATATAAAATTTTTATATGTGAAATACATAAGATTTATACATATAAACACATAAAAATTATATGTATTTATAAATATATATATATTTATAAAAATTTGAAAGTATCAATCTAGCTTACTTAGGTCTCCTGCATGCTAAGAATTCCTTTTTAACATGAGGTGGAAATTTCACCTAAGAGGTCTTTAAGTTTTTTTAAATTGATGTATTTTTTGTGTGTATTTATTTGTGGGGGAAGATCCATGAAATTCATCAGATTTTCATATTTTTCCTTCTGTAAATTTTTATTTAACTAAAATATCAGAAACTAAAAATGTACAGTCAAATTACTATAGCTATTTAATTGCTCTATTCCTGGTTTATCTACTCAAGTTTTTCCCTATATATCATCAAGTTTTATTTTTGGAATCTCAATTCATCTTTACTCTTGTAATATAACTTTTATTTACAATCCTTTAAAAATATTTAATTCACTCTTACTATTCTATCTGAAAATTGTCTCTATATAATTTCAGCTATTGTACAGAAACTGATATTCTGGAGTGCTTTTGTTAATGTAAATTATTTCCTAATATTTCTTTCTCATTCTGCAGCACATTCTTTTCAGAAGCAAAGCCATTCTACTAGGTCCACCAACTGCTGCCGCCATACCACTGTATTGCTATATCACATTTTTTTGTGTATGTTATTTCAGGTTTGGCCTTGATTTCATTTTTTCCTCATTTTTATATAAGACAACATTTAACCGTACTTCACACATATCAACTTAGATGACAAGCACATTTCAAGACTTTCAGAATAGTGATTTTTCGATAGTTTGTAAATTTGATAGGGAAAAGACTGTAAATTTTTCCCATATGTTTCATAATTTCTATCAGAATTTTTGAGGAGCAATTATGCCTTTTTATTTTGAGAGTATCATGGAATATCTATTATTCTCAAATATAATGGATCAGAATGCATAATTGCCAGAGTTTTTCTGAATTCCATGATTGTTTTTCAAGAATTTCAGTGGATTTTACACCTCAAGAACCACCGTAGTTTCTCTGGGAACTCCTCTTGTTTGCTTTTAGTTATTTTCTTAGATCTGATATTTCTACATGAATACAGAAAAAATGTGCATGGGAGGAAATGAAACCATATTTAGTCCAGTTCAACTTAGGAGTAGAAAATGGTAAGTCTTTTTTTTTTTTAATAAAATTACCATCGGGGTAAATTTCAGGGTGTTTCAAGCATAAATCTCCTTACTTTTCACAGAAATATGTCCAGTTCACCAGAGTATATGAAAAACTACCCTAAAATCCGAAATAATTCTACTCTTCCTATGGTTAAGACATTATCTTCTTTCTTGAAGTCATTAACACCACAGAACTTGTAAAATATTCCCAAAACATTTAGGGCATAATGATATATTTAAAAGTGCTTTCAATATCAAAAAGTATTTGAGTATTCCATGTGCCCAAGTCTTTCTTATATAGTGTAGTCATATTTTTCTTACCAATGCCAAGATAGTTCATGATAACTAAATGGGAACATAAAATACACTGATGTTATTAACCTTTAAGAAAAAATCACAAATTTCAGAGTAGTTCATTGAAACAAAGACTAAAGTTCATTTAAAGCACTGGATGAATTTTCGACACAAATGAAATGTCTCAAATCAATGTTTCACTATTTTCCAGAAAGTCGAAAGGGACTAAGACATTATTTCAGCCCTACTGAGCTGTATCACTCTGACAATCATGCTTTAGTGACATGCCAAGAAGGAAAAGTTTAGAAAATCATAAATATAGAAGTAAAAATCCCTAACGATCATAGTAGTTAATATGTTTACATATTTTACCTCTTCTAATATGAATTACACAGTATTGTTCCTTGTTTTCCCATCATTTTTTTCTATTTTATTTCACTTATCCACCATCTTTATTCATATAACTTTCCAACTTGTCTCCACATTTTTCCTTCATTCTTTTCACTGTCCTCCATCGTAGCCCCCTTTCTAAAACCTCTCACCACATCATATTACTCCAGAGTTTGACATTTTTGTTAACTTTATAAGCTTCCTTAATATCATTGTTACTCTTCACCCCAACATTTACCACTTTGCAATATTCAAGTCATTCTGCAATTTTAGACCTTCTGGTTACTATATACATTGCATGCTAAAGGCAAGTCTACCATCTTGTTCTACTTTTTTAATATTAGCCCTTTGATCATATTAATTCTTTTGCATGAAATGTTGTCCTATTAATATCGTATTTTAACCTTGATGTTAATCTCTTTACCTTAACCTTTTCATAGTATTTCATTTTGATATGTGTCATATTTCAAATTAGGTCACACTAACAAAAGGACAATTGTTAACTGAACTGCAAATATATAGGAACAAAGATGACACCAGGTCTGAATGTCTTCTGTGGTAGTTTCCTGACTTTCTCATAAGCATGTACAACATAAGAGATTATATTTATAATCCTCTGTCTTTCCATCTTTCCGCATGTTATTTTATGCACATATATGTTATTAAACTTATTTGATGATGGGTTTAGGTGAATTTACTGATATATTTAAGTAAATCCTGATGTGTTTGTCTTTACTTCACAGGTAACCTTCATTTAAATACACTTGAAATGACTTCCCTGCTCATGCGGAGTGAGGTCTGCTCCTTCATGGGCAGGCTTCTGGTCCTCTTTGCACACAGTCCTCAGGCCCTGACTCTCAGCACAGGAGGAGGACATGCAATGAATCCATCTGCTTCTCTGCACTGGCTGAGTAAGGGATGCTCCCACATGGGAATCGATCTCCTTCCCCCCGTGCTCTGGCCCTGAGCTCCCACATAACCATCCAGGGAGGAGGAGCCTACAGATACCCCATCTTCTTGTTGGCTCACACTGACCTCTCATGGGACTGGCACATGAGGAAGAACCCCCAGAGACTCCATTTACTTGTCTGCACACACTGAATAAGTGAGGCAGCAACTTAGGTAGAAGCCTTCAGTGCATGACTGCCTTGTCTGCCACAGTGAAAGAACACCCATTTGAAGAGTGAAAAATCCTATTGACTACAGGCATTGGTGAGTTTGTGGAGTCAGCCCCACCTATAGGACCCTGGACTCTTGCAGAGTTCAAGCGTGTAAGAGTTCATTGAGCTCAACTCAGGCATTAGAGCCAAAACCTAGATCAGGACAACAGCTGTTTCCCTGTGACTAGTCAACTCTGATCTGTGAACTACTGTCTATATTATCTTCAAGACACAGCAGATCCTCATCATGAAGGGCCCTTTTGCTAGTGTTTTTGGCTTTGTTTTCTTTCTGCTGTTTTTTTTTCTCTTTTTTCTGATCACTCTTTCATTCTTCATTTCTCTACTCTCTTGTTGCTGAGTTTGTCCCGTTTCAGGTTTTATCTTTTCTCAATTGTTCCTATTTTTGCAGTCTCCTCTTAGCCTGTTGCTATGGAATACCCATATTCTTCTTTTGTTCCTTCATCCTCTCTTGTCCTCTAGTCAGTGTCAGTTACCCAGAAGTTAATGTATTTCAGTCTTCCCTACCCTCTCTTTCTTCTGTACTATATAAGAGGGTGAATGCATCTTCTAATGGGCCTGCTGTTGTTAGTCTGTTCTGTTTTCTATTTGTCCTTTTTTGTCTCTTTTGTCCACCAGCCTGTCAGTTTTCCAGGGTTT
The DNA here is from genome assembly GCA_004026965.1 of Petromus typicus. Lineage (NCBI taxonomy): Eukaryota > Metazoa > Chordata > Mammalia > Rodentia > Petromuridae > Petromus > Petromus typicus. The sequence continues at coordinate 26,793 of PVIR01001042.1, read as the reverse complement.
CTGTGATATTTAATATTTCCTCTAACCCTATTTCTAAGCTGTCCTCTTCTAGCTCTCTAACCTCTCAAGTCCCTGGTGATTCGTTATTCTCAAAGAGTGATGCTGCTACATTGAAGGACCTGCATGGTGCAAACATATTTCTGGCTAATTATAAATTTTGGCATATATTACACATCTAACTCATGAGGTTATAGGTATTAGAATAGTAAATGCAAAAGCTTGTCATGTCCTATACTGTGTGATACTGTTGATGATACTGATTGTATTTTGTCAGTAGAGGTGATGTGATTGCTCTATTTGAGTACCTTCCATAGTGTGCCAGAACTGAGATCACTTGAGAATCTTAAACTTAAACATAAGCAACAAGAAAATGAAAATACAAATGAGAAAAAGTTCTGAAACACAAACACAAAAATCATCATCACAGAAGAAAATAGGGAAAATGGGAATAGAGAAAACTGAAGATCAAACACCAGAACTCTCTGAGCCAGTTTTAAGAGTGATTTAGTAAAACGGAAATCAGGAATAATTTCTCAGATAAAAACAGAGATAAGAGTCCAAAATGGAAGATATGATTAAAAACACTAAAGAAGAGGTCAGGAATATGATAGAATCCATGGAATAGAATCTGTTCAATAGCTTCAGACTTATAGAAGATGAAAAATCATAATGAAAGTTTCAAAAATATTGTGAATGAATATAAAAGCAGAATATCAGACCTACAAAATAGGATTGCAGCCAGTGAACAGGAAAAGAATAATCTAAGGATAATAGCAAGGGGCCATCAGAAATGAATCCAGCAGCTGTTAGATGATGCAAAGAAGAATAACATAAGACTAATTAGAGTCAGTGAAGAAACAGGAGAAAGTGCAAAAGATATAAAAACATATTCACAGATGTAATAGCAGAACAGTTCACAGGAAAAAGAAAAGAATTTGACCTACAGATAAGTGAGGCATGTACACTTGAAGTGGTCATAATATTAAAAAGTCTAGGCCTAGGCATGTAATAGTCAAGATTCCAGAAACCCAGTGGAAGAATGAAATGTTGAAAACAGTCAGAGAAAAAAAAAATCACTTACAAAGGAAAAGCCATTAAAATCACAGCAGACTTCTCAGTGAAAACACTCAAGTCAGGGAAAGCCTGAAGTGAAGTATTTCAACCTGTAAAAGTAAAAAGAAAGAAAAAAAAAAAAACCCCTCCAACCAGATTGATATATCATGCAAAACTGTCCTTCAAATTTAAAAGTGAAATAAGATATTTCCATGATAAAGATCACCTAAGAAATGTCATAAAAACAAAACCTAGAAAAGGATAATGAGTGTCAGAATCCCATGAAACCCATCAGAGTGAACTCATTGGGCAAGGCAAAAAACTGAGTGGAAAGGGGGAAATGCAAACAATGAAAGAGTCAAGAGCAGGAAAACATCATGATAGGGCTAAATCAGCACATATCATTTATAAACATTAATGTCAATGGCCTCAATGTTCCATTTAAAAGACAGAATGGATTAAGAAGCAAGATGCTACAATATACTGTATATAAGAAATATACATATTTCATAAAGAAATCCATAGAGTGAAAGTAAAGGATGAAAAACAACTCTCCATGTGATAGGGGAGCACAAAGCAGCAGCGGCTATCTTGGTTGTAGACAGGGTAGATTTCAAACCAAAACTAATTAAGAGAGACAAAGAAAGATAATACATACTTGTACAGGGAAAAATCCAAGAGGAATAAATATTTATGCACCAAATTCTAGTGCACCCAAAGATATAAAACAAATATTAATGGACATGAAAAACCAGATAAGCACTATTAGAAGAGTAGTGGGGGATCTCAGTACTCCACTATCACAAATAGATTGACTGGACAAAAAAATAAAAATGAAATACTTGAACTGAACCAAACTTTGGAACAAATGGATTTAACAAATATCTACAGAATATTTTGGCACAAGGAGTCACAATATACATTCTTCTGAGCTTCTCATGGGTTATTCTTCTAAATAGAGCACATGCTAGTTCATAGGGATGTTTAAGAAAATTAAAAAGGATTGAAGTTATCCCTTGTATACTGTCAGAATAGAGCACCTAGAAACTGGATATCAATAAGAAAAGAAATTCCAAGAAGCTCACACACACATGGAAATTGAACAACTTTCTCCTAGGCAGTCAATGAGTCACATAAGAAATTAAAATTACAATTTCTACATTTCTACAATTAACTGATAATGCCAACAGACAGAATTAATGGGACACAATTAAAGCAGTTCTATGAGGGAAATTGATAGCTTTGAATGCCCATATGAGGAGAACAGAGCAAGCTCAAATAAGGAACATAATGTTGAACCTCAAGTTTCTAGAAAATAAAAAAAACAGAAAGAGAAACACGATGCTTTTACAAAGGAGCAAATTATAAGGTTTAGAGAAAAGATTACTGCAGTGGAAGCTAAGAGAATGATACAAACAGTCAAGGAATTGAAGTGTTGCTTTTGGAGAGGATAAACAAAATTGACAGTCTCTTAGCCAACCTTATTGACTCAAATCTATGTAGTCAGGAATGAATAAGGGGAATTACCACATATCCAGCAAAAATCCAGAGGATAGTAAACATCTACTTTGAGAGCTTTGTACTCCAATAGGATGGAAAACAAGGGCTAAAGATTTAGTTTAGTGGTTCCAGCACTTGCTTTTCAAAAGCAAGGACCTGGGTTCAATTCCTAGTAACCACATACAAAATGCAGGGCATGGAGACACACACCCTCCAGCAATCAGTACCAAACACCACAGTGCCAGGTGTGTTGGTTCACGCCTGTACTCCCAGCACTAGGGAGGCAGAGTCAGGAGGATTGCTGTGAGTTCAAGGCTGAACTCAGGGCCAGCCTGATCTACAAATGTGAGACTCTGTCTCAAGAAAAAAAAAAAATGGAAAACAGAAAAAAATGGATAGATTCTGAGATACATATACACAACTTCCAGGTTGAAAAATGGAGATATAAAAATGTTAAGCATCCCAATACCAATATGTGAAATTGAAAATGAAATTAAAAATCTACTGAAAAAAAAAATCACTGTTCTAATGGCTCTACTGCTGAATTCTATAAGACTTTCAGAAGAGAAATAATGCCACAACTCCTCAAACTCTTCAATAAAATTGAAAGGAAAGGGAAGCAATACTCCCAAATTAATTTCTGGAAGCAATCATTACATTGATTCTAAAAGCACAAAAGACACAACCATAAAAGAGAACTACTGGCCAATCTCCCCAATGAACATTGATGAAAAAATTCTCAATAATAACTGGAAAATAGAACTCAGAGTATCAGTGAGAAGATCATACACTCTGACCAAATTGGATTCATCCCAGGGATGCAAGGATGGTTCAACACATATAAATCAATAAATGTAATACACTGTATCAACAGAGTCAAGGACAAAAAACAAATGGTCATTTCAATAGATGTAGAAAAACTGCTCAGCAAAATTCAACACCCATTCATGATCATTCCCTAGAGAAAATTTGAGTACCTGGTTTTTATCTCAAGATGATATAAGTTGTTTAAGAGAAACCATCAGTCAGCAATATAGTTTCGATTTGGTTTTTGTTTGTATGTTTGTTTGTTTGTTTATTTTTGAGATAGGGTCCGCTTTGTAGTTCAGGCTGGCCCTGCACTGACTTATGTAGCCCAGCCTGTCCTCAAACTTCCTTAAATCTTCCTGTCTCTGCCTGTTAGGGGCTAGGATTACAGGCATGAGCCACCACACCTCCCCCCACATCATAATAAAAGGTCAGAAACTGAAATCTTTCATGCTAAGACCAGCGAGAAGCCATAGATGTCCACTATAACCACTCCTGTTCAATGTAGTTTTGGAAACATTAGCCACAGCAATTAGACAAGAGAAAGAAATAAAATGAATAAAGATAGTAAAAGAAGAAGTTAAACTGTCATTATTTGCTGATGACATGATACTATATAAGATGCTAAAAAGAGTCAAAGGACTGCTAGACTTAATCACCAGATTTAGTAAAGTAGCTGGATATAAGATCAATACTCAAAAATAGCCTTTGTATATATGCAGAGAGGATTCACTTGAAAAAGATATCAAAGAATCATTTTTTTCACAATAACATCCAAAAAATAAAATATCTAAGAATCAATATAACAAAGGAGGTTAAAGATCTCCATTCTGAAGAATACAGCATTCTGAAAAGGGAGGTAAAAGAGGATATCAGAAAATGGGAAGACATTCCTTGCTCCTGAGTAAGCAGAATTATCACAAAAATGGCCATAGTACAAAAATTAGTACATAGATTTCCTGCCATCCTGATTGAAATTCAACCAGTATATTTCATAGAGATAGAGAAAATAATGCAAAAAATTCATCTGGAACCAGAAGAGACCTAGAATAGCAAAAGCAATTCTAAGAAACAAGGTCATGGCAGGGATATTACAATCCTCAGCTTGAAACTACACTATAAAACCAATGTGATAAAAACAACATAGTACAGGCAAAGAAAGAGACCCTAACATTAGTAGAACAAACTAGAAGACATGGAAACACTACAGATTTACTAAGCTTCACTTTGACAAGGGAGCCAAAGACTCTCAACTAGGGAAAGATAGCCTCTTTAACAAAAGGTACTGGAAAAACTGGGTTTCACCTTGCCAAAGATTAAAGCTAGATTTAATCTCTCTCTCCATGCACCAAACTAAAGTCAAAGTGGATTAGAGACCTAAATATTAAAAGATAAACACTAAACCTGTTGGAAAAATTGTTTAGGGAAAACTCTTGGAGACGCTAGAATAGGGAAAGACTTTATAAACAAAACCTCAGCAGTATGAGAACTAGAAGAAAGAATCAACAACTGGGATGTTATCTTATTAAAAAGTTTCTGCACAGAAAGCAAAACCACCAACAGAGTGAAAAGACAACCAACAATATGGGAAAAAAAATAACCAGTTGTATCTCATACAAATGGCTCCTATCTAGAGTATATAAAGGACTTTAAAAAAATCAGTCCTCCCAAATTTAAAGACTCAGTTCAAAAATGGGTATCTGAAATGAAGAAACACTTTCCAATGAAGAAGTAAAGGTACATGTCATAACACATGTGAAGACATCGCTGGTCATTGGAGAGATGCAGATGAAAACAACACTGAGATTTCGTCTCATTCCACAAAGAATGGCTGCTGTCAAGAAATCAACCAACAACAAGTGCTGCAGGACCTTTGAGGAGAAAGGAACCCTTCTTCACTGTTGGTGGGAATGTAGAGTGGTGCAACTGCTCTGGATCAGTGTGGAGATTCCTTTAAAGACTAAGACTAGAGGTCCCATTTGACCTTGCTATTTCCCTGTTAGGTACATACAGGAAAAGCATAAAAGGTTCATACCACAGCGCCATATGTGTACCCATATTTATAATGGTTCAGTTTTGATAACTGAATCTTGAAAATAGTCCAAACGACTAACATCGGAAGAATGGATAAAGAAGATACGTTGTTTTTCTAAATGAAGTATTACTCAGCCAAGAAGAATTATAAATTTGAGTCATTTATAGTCAAACGGATGTATTTTGAAGACATACTCATAAGTGCAATAGGACACAGATGTGTAAATACCTTATCTTTTCTCTAGTATGAAAACTGAAGGTGTGAATGCAGCAAAATGTATGATAGGTATTGTAAAATAGAAAGAAAATACAGAAAAGGGAAAGAGTGGGTAGGGGAAAGTAAAGAAGGGAAAGAAAAAACTCGATAGTAAAAAAGGAAACAAAGCTTATGAAAAAAAGGGGTGGAGGTTGTACAGAGGGCAAAGGAAAGGGGAAAAATGAAAACCAAGATATATCATGTATAGGTACAAATTCTTAATATAGAATGTGATCATAATGTATGTATAAACTGTATCAATAAATTCAATTAAAAATATTTCAACTTATTTTTTGACTTTAGTAGCATCTGTTACACTGAAACTGAATCAACACCTTAAATATATGGTTATTTTTACATTTCTGATTCTGTGGTTTAACTGTCCCATGAATAATCAATAGTACTTTTACACTTTTGGCTGGTTCACAGTTATCTTTACTTAAATCCTTATTAACAGGACATGGTTATACATACCAGGAATCCCAGCACTAGGAAGATGAGCAAGAAGGATCATCAGGAGTTCAAGCCAGCTTGGGTTACATAATGGGTCCAAAGCCATCTCTAAGTTCAGCATGAGATCCTGTCTCTAAACAAAACAAAAAATTCTTATTTATCTTTGACCTTTATCCCTTCCCAATGTCAGATTATATAGTATGCACTGAAAGAAATGCCTAAATGTATAGAGCCTTAAAACTGATTTTGAAATTGAAAATATTCTATCATCCAATATATACATAGCTTTGGACCCTGGAATTTCTACCCAGCCATTAGAACTATTACTTATTTGCTCTTTTTTTTTTTTTTTTTTTTTTTTTTTTTTTTTTTTAGACAGGGTCTTGCTTTGTGGTTCAGGCTGGCCCTGAGCTCAGTCTTGAACTCACATCACAGCAATCCTCCTGCCTCTGCCGCCCAAGTGCTGGGATTACAGGTGTGAGCCACCGCGCCCCCCGGCACTGTGGTGTGTGGTACTGGTTGCTGCTGGGTGTGAGTCTCCACGCCCAGTACTGTACGTGGTTACCGGGGATTGAAACCGGGTCCTTGCGCTTGCAAGACAGGTGCTGGAACCATTGAGCTAAATCCCTGGCCCTATTTGCTCATTTTTTTTTCTAAACTATACACAACAGTAACTCAAATTCATAATCACATATGTACATAGAATCTCTCAGCTTGTTAAGCTGACCCAAACTTTCTACCTTCACTTTGAGTGCATATATATGTTGGGAAATACTCCTTCGAATATTTCATTTAATATCTAGCCACTTTCTCCATTTCTTTTTTTACTGAGGTTTACATTCAGAAAAAAAATATGCTCAAAAGATACCATAAAAATCAAAATATTTGATTCATCATAAAATGTCTTTACCATATCACATATTAATATTAAGCCCTCTAAATTAAATACTGTTTTTATACTAGGAATGGAAATATTTAATCAAATGCAAAAAATCTTAAGTATGTGTTAGAAAATCACCAGAATGGCATTAAACTTCGTGTGTCTGTGTCTAATCCATAGGTTAAAAAATAAATTTTATTAAGTCCAAGAAGCTTCACCCTTTATTAGCTTATGATACTTGAACAGATATGCACTGACAATTCATTTAAAATATTTATTAAGTAACTTTCTATGTGCTATGCATATGTAACAGAAAATTAGTAATTTCTTAACAAAAGATACTGACAAATTCAATTATAACTTTAAAGATAATACTTTGCTAGGGAAATGTAGTCAACAATTTGTCTCTTAACCTCATAATGATGAAGTTGTCTCTATTTCCACATACCCCCCACTGGAGAGTTTCCTGCTTTCTTACATCTCTGTTGTATTATGAACAGTTTCTAGATCACTAATTTTATTGCTAATCAACACTTAAAAATTTCTTTATACTTTCAGATATCCTTTGAAAAGAGCCCTCTCAACATATGCTCAAGAGAATTATAAATTCATTAGTATACTGTTTTTCAAATCTTAGATTCATGGTTCATTATGTTAGCATAGAAATAAAAATATAATTTTACACTTAGATGACAGTAAAAAGAATTAGAATTAACATCTGATTTTGAGTTTCAATCTTAAAATCAATTGGCAGGCATCTCTAGTTTAAATATTTCAAATCAAAAACTACCTTTAATATTTTATCACAAACAATACTTTAAAGCCAAATTACATCCATTTAGAGTAATGCTTTCCAAAAAAACATGCAACAGTTTGAAATTTTAGAAGTTTCATATTTTATAATGTAGAATTTAAAGCAGACAAAACTAAAAATACATGCAGACTTTGCACTTTAGAAATTCGTTCCATTTAATTTTTTATGGCTGTGTATTTAAATAGGAAATGACTTGCCATTTTGATAGGAAATGATTTGCCTGTGATATCACACTATCACCAAGTATGGGCGTACAGATCCCAGACACTCTGGCTATAGAAAATACTTTTTGATAATACATGCTATGAAAATCTAAATTAGCACTGAAAACAATCCAAGAAAGTTAACAAAATACTCAGTCCTCTTAAGAATGTTTACCTCATTTGGAAATGCTCCAACCAATTTGTACAAAGTTGCACAGAATAGAATATGTGGGGGGAAGGATTGTTTCAGTTTTTCATTTGTTTGGTTTGAGACAAGATCTCACTATGTAGTTAAACTGTCCTTAAATGTACTGCATACACAGGCTGGCCTCGAATTCAGAACAATCCTCCTGCTTCAGCCTCCAAAAAGTGCTGGGATAACAGGTGTGCATCACCATGCATGGACAATTATTCTGGTTTTATGTAAGGCGAAGTTCTAACCCAGCTCATCCTCTGAGGAATAAAACTCTGTAACTATATGAATCCAATTTTTAAAACTCACTGACTATAAGTGTTTACTAGGTGCATTGTCCATAAAATGCTATCTGTATATAAATGTTATGCTTAGAAATCTTACAATGGTAATAAATTCCAACAAGCTATGTGTCTTTTAAGTTCAATGATACTCTCTATGCAAGAACAATTACATGAAATACATTGAGGAGATACCCTAAGAGAGACTTTATTTCCTTTTTAATCTGGATTCAATATTTCTTCAGTTCTTAGCTGCATTTCTGGTTAAATGTCTTTTCTCATCACCAAAAAAACAATTTAAGGCATAAAATACTGTTCTTTAAAGTTCACTGGAAATATGAGTATTTTCAGACTAATAAATTTAAAAGAGAAAAGCACATGCATGCAAACACAAATATGTCTAAGGAAAATCAGTGTAAACAGAATTTACCCAGAATATTATTGGCTTTGAACGCAATAAATACAAATCTTTTCATTTTGTGAATGATAGAACTCAAGATGAGCATCAAAATTATACAATCAAGGGGCCAGAGATTTAGCTCAGTGGTTCCTGCTCCTGTCTTGCAAGCGCAAGGACCCGGGTTAGATCCCTGGTAATCACATACCATACTGGGCGTGAAGACTTGCGCCCAGCAGTAATCAGTACCACATACCACAGTGCCGGGCGTGGTGGCTCACGCCTGTAATCCCAGCACTCGGGAGGCAGAGGCAGGAGGATTGCTGTGATGTGAGTTGGAGGCTGAGCACAGGGCCAGCCTGAACTACAAAGTGAGATCCTGTCTCAAAAAAAAAAAAAAAAAAAAATTATACAATCCAAAACTTTGACATTTTGATCAAGTAAAATTGTTATGTTAGTATATCATTAAAAGTATTAAACTAAACTGCAAAAAAGTGCTGTTTATTCCACTTATTTTACATTTGAAAATAAAATAAATTTAGAAAACTTTGTGAATATTAGAAAAACTGTTGAAAATACTGAACTTCCATAGTTTTTCAAAAGTTTTGTCCACTCACTCCCTCTTTACTATAAATTGTTGCCAAATTAAAAATTGTAACACAGCTTACTTATATAATTTTCCTAATAAGTCATCTTTAGATTATTTCTCAGAAGTACTTTTTAACCAGTTAGTTTATTATAAACAAAATTCTCTTTATGTTTCCTTTTAATTTGACAATGTTATCTCTGTCACCAAGCCTTCGGACATGTCACGCTTCTTTTAGAAAGTCTATATTATTCCCTTTTCCTGTCAAATTCAGCCCATTAAGTTTTCATACCAAGTCCCTTGTGATTTTCTTGAATTATACAGTTAGGTCTAAATTTCTCCTTTGCTCAAATTATTGTAATAATCAAAAATTACAAATGGAAGAACTATGTGTGAGATATAAGGGATACCAAGTAAATATATGTGGTCCAAATTTGATTTATAAGTTACTTATTAAAATGGACAGTTCATTTGCACACAAAAATGCTAAATATGATTAATATGCCTTGTCATTTTTTGATAATCAAAAAGTAGCTAAATCTACTACTGATAAAAAATTTAAATTACAAATGCACCCACCTCAAAAACTGGATATCAGACATATTGTATTCCTTATACTTTCTTGGCAAATTATGTAGCAATGGTAGGTGGCTGATATATAGTGCTTTCTTGGTTACTCAATTGCTTTAAAACTAATCAGCCTGGCAAAACTAACCAAACTCAACTTTGTTGGATTCAAGGAACGACTACCTAGTGTGTTTACATTTTTTCCCCCTGGGCTGAGCTCAGCTGTGGATTTTTCTATTTGTCTTGCCCCTATACAGTTTTTTAGGTGGTGAATTCATTTGCCAAGACAGCTGTGGGCAGTAGAGAAGAGAGGTGACACAGGCACACTCTTTCCATGTGGTCTCAGGGCCTTTCACTTTCTTCTTCAGAGAAGTACAGTTGAATATCTTGCCTGGAGCCTCAGGGCCTCTATGAATGCAGTGGAAGCTTACAGACTTTTCATAGCTTGAGTACACACTAGCACAATGTTACTTTGACATATTCTTTTGATTATTCACACCATTGATCCAGCCTAGATTCAAAGGGAGAGAGACCACACAAGGGCCGAGGACCAGGAAACCGGTTGACTGGGGATAACCAAAGGAACAGTCTATCAGAGCGCTTAATTAGTACTCAGTGAGTTGGCTGCCAGTAACTTAAATAATGGATGCTAATCTCTAATTGCTGGGCAGAAAATGAATTTAGCAGTTTGGCAACATAAAAATTCAAGTAAATAGGAATTAAATGCTCTCATATACATACAGTGTGATTTGGTTATTCTTGAGATAAATTTTTACTTCACCGCACTCTAAGCTATAATTCCTACCAATGAAAGTTAAATTGAGAGGTTTCCATTTTTTCTGTGTTAGCTCTTGATTTACCACAACAGTTAATATTTTAAAATAATATTCTACATATTTTAAGTAAGCACGCAGAGTTCTAGTTTCTTTCCCATTTCAAAATATTTTTTGTAATTGACTTCAATTTCATAATTTTGTGTGAGTTCAGCAAGTAATTCATTAGAATTACATAGAAAAATATAATTAAAGTATCTAATGAACTCAGGTTAATATTTAAATATACCACAATTAGTTGTCATATTTTACCCATAGTGTAAATATTAGTCTTAACAGCTTATAATGAATAACTTCAAAGTAAAATGGAAATTTGAATACTCTCTTCAAAATTTATTCTGTCCATACTTTTATAGAAAGAAAAATAATCAACAAACTGCTGGTTTAGTGACTCTTGATTGTCAGGACCAGGCACTAGGTCATGTGACCTAATAATATTAATTGGTTAAAATGAAGATAGAAACAATAAATATGGAAAACAAGAATTTCAAGGGACATAGAGCTTGTTATAAAGAGATGACAATGTTAAAGAGATTAAAGTCTAAGAACTACTGCAGGATGGAGATCTTATCTATGCTTCCCCCAAAATTGTCAGTTAGTCACTATTTTCTTTTCATGTTTGCTTTTAATCAGTGGTAAATTTTGAAGTCCACCTTGAACAATTTTGATATTTTATTATTATTTTTTTTGCTTCTTCATATTGCTGGCTAATATTTCATTTTGAACATTCAGTGACATTGGGGAGAAAGCATTTTTTAATTTGCAAATTAATTTTAATTTCTCTCCTTCACATTACATGGTACAGGTTAATTCTCGGACACTAAATACCTAGAGCATGCCTGGTCCTTATGGTAACTAAAAGTACCCCAACTTTCTTAGAGAACTGTCTTAAAGAACTATTTCCCACACTCAAGGAATAACTGTATCAGCCAACATGAGTTTTGTTTTCCTTGTCTGGCTAACATCTAGTTAGCTATCATAGACATAGCAGACAAACTTCACAAATATTGGTTGAACTTCATAAGATATTTATCTAATTGAATACAATATACAGACCATAATTTTAATAGGAAACACAATCAAAGAACCTCTAGGAATTTTTTTTTTTTAAGGTTTTTTGAGACAGGGTCTCGCTTTGTGGTTCAGGCTGGCCCTCAGCTCAGCCTCAAACTCACATCACAGCAATCCTCCTGCCTCTGCCTCCCGAGTGCTGGGATTACAGGCGTGAGCCACCATGCCCGGCACTGTGGTATGTGGTACTGGTTGCTGCTGGGTGTGAGTCTCCACACCCAGTATTGTTATGTGGTTACCGGGGATCGAACCCGGGTCCTTGCGCTTGCAAGACAGGTGCTGGAACCACTGAGCTATATCCCCGGCCCCCTCTAGGAATTTTTTAAACTGATTTGAGACCAGGTCTATACAAATGTCTCCAAGTCCAACACATAAAAATACTCACCATCATTAGATGATGACTTCTGATCAAGGTTCGGAAGTTATCATTTCATATCTATTATAATGCTATAATAAATGATAATAAGTACTGACAAGAGTGTGGAGAAAGTGTAACTTTTATGCATTGCCATAGAAACATAAAATCCTACAGCAATTTTGGAAAATACTTTAGAACATCAAAAAGTTAAGCTTAATGATACTGTATGACCTAGAAGAGAAGTATGTTTATACAGAATTTTGTACTTGAATGCTTACAGCAGCATATTTTTCACGGCCAAAGAGTGGAAACAATCCAGATGTCTACCAATTGATGACTAGTTAAATGAAGTGTGGAGTATACATAAACTGCAGTGAAGGTCATATATACAAAAGAATGAGTATTGGTTAATACATAAACTTTGAAAATGGCAAGGCATGAATAAACTTAGAAAGCATTATATTAAGTCAAAGAAGCCAGATAAAAAGTATATATTTTAGGAGTCAATTAATATTAAATGTAAAATGGGCAAAAGCTAAAAAGGGTAGATGAGTAGTTCCCACAGGCTGGAGGCAAGAGTGGATAGGGAGTAACTGTTAATGGGAACAGTTTCATATAGGGTGCTGTAAATATTCTCGAATTGGATAAGAAGAATGGTTGGATATAATTGTACATACACTAAAAACTGAAATGTGTATTTTAATTGAGCAAATATTACATTATAGATATGAGAGCTCAATAAAAACTTTTAAAAATGAAAAAGCTAAAAATCATTCATGTACATGAGTAAACATTTATAGAAACTTGATATATAATTACCTCAAACTGAGAGGAACCGAAAAGGCAAATGACTAAACACACTGTCATACATCCAAACTCATCAGTCAGTGTTTACTAGAAAAGACTCAATGCAAGATATACAAGTATAGAAGAATTTACAAGACTGGCTTATAATGGTGCCCGCAGAGTTGGTGTGCAAAAGTGCAAAAGCGCTGTCTGCATGCTGGAGATGTGAAGGGCCCTGGCAAAGGCCGGAAGCGCAGTGTAGAATCCTGTGGGCATCTAAATCAGGAGATCAAAGGGTCTGTGGTGGAAGGCTGAAGAGTTTGTGCTCCCAGCCAGGAGATGACATCCCAGATGGAGGAGAGGACTGGAGCTCCTGCAGAGAGATGGAAGGAGCTTTCCTTCTCCATTTGTCCTTTATAACATTCGGGTGAGAAACCGTCCTAGAACGGGTCATCTGTCTTCAGTAAATCCCCTCAACCAGACTCAGAAGGCTGCTGATCCAATTTAGCTCTTATTCAAATTGACACAGTCAATTAACTATCACATAGAGTGAAATAATCTTCAAAGATAACAAGAAAAGCACAGCTGGGCAAGGTGGTGCACACCTGCAATCCCAGTACTGGGGAAGCCCCGTCAGGAGAGTTACCAGGAAGATGAGACCCTCCTAAACTACACTGAAAGACCCAGGATCATACAAGAAAACCAAATATAATAAAATCCAAACCAAAAACAATAAAAAGAATGAGCTATTAAGTCTTATAAAATATGCATAACTTTTACCTGTAAGTGCAAAAAAGTCCTTCTGAAAAATGTGTAATAGGATATGATATCCAGGTAAAAGTAGACCTGTAGAATTGGTAAATAGAGCAGTGCTTGAAAAGGGTTCTGAGAGAGCAAGTTTGAGCAAATAATATATATGGGATATTTTAGGACAATGAAACTATTTTGCATATTTTTTGGTGGATACATGGTTTGAAGTATACCATGCTTTATGGCCCAAAGAATAAAACTTAATATATGCAAATTAAAACACAATTTAGGAGATCAAGATATCCAGGTCAAAATGCAAACTTCGACAAAAAAATCTAACTGCATTATCAATACATGAATTAACCTCACTAAAGAGAGTGGGAGTGAGGAGGAATGCTGACAGAAACAACTTTGGAAACTCAAAGTCTGCAAAAAGCTTTGCAGATACACATTGTATTACAGTTGTTAAAATTGCTTTCCATGGATTGTAGGTTAACAACTCAGATGCTGCTGTATATATATACACTGTGATTGAGTAAATAAATGCCCAGATTCTCCTTGTTGGAGTGGAAAATTACAGAAAAACAAAGAAGGTTAGAATCATCAATGTGAGAACTTTTTAAAGTAGACAATATAGAAGTGAATTTACATTTAATTTAACATATGTATTAACTTAATATACATATTAACTAACTGAAACATATGGAAATACTTATAGATATGTATAAAAGGTTAGTATATACACTGTAAACCAAGAAAGCCTAGAAGACGACCTATAGCAATGAGCACACACCAGTGCCTAGATTTTAGGTTTGAATACTGTTCCTTCATAAAAGGAACCATAAGCAATAATTAATTCCAGATCTTGAGCAAGGAGTACAGAAGATTAGCTTGGGATCTATTTCACTGCACAATGTGTGAATCCACACGCGCACACACAGTGATGGGTGTGTTCAGGGGACGTAACAGCCAAGGAGGTTCCTCTGTCCAAGGCTCGAAAAATCTGAGGAAAACACTACCATGGATTATAACTCAAAAGACAAGATAAATGTTCATCAGTTTACAGCAAGACAAATATATGAGTAAATAATAATTGGGAAAGAACCCAAAGCTTGCATCCAGAAAAATTTCAACTGTTTTGTATATACTCAGTGCTTAAGAAGGTGGAGAATAGCCCTCGACCTCTTTCCCTTCAGCCCACTCCTTCTTCAGAGCTTAGATCAAACCTCACTTCTTTTCATACACTTTTCCATCTGTTCACTTTCTCTATTGTAATGGAATTTTCTCTTTTCTAAATATTAAGTGTGGGCTTTCTGAAGTTGCTTCATGCCCAAAAATACAGTATGGAGAAAAATAGTGTGCTCGCAGTGGAGAAACTTGGCAAACACTATTTCAGCTAAGTAATCGGTTTAATGTCAACTATGAGAAGTCAAGCTAATGGCATCATCTCTTCAATGATGAAATAAGAATGAAGTTTGTCTCTGATGTCTTCCTCACAGCCATTAGACTAAACAGGAAAAAAACATCAAACAAATCCAAAATAAAAGACAATCTAGAAAGTGTTCCACTACAACTTCTCGAACATATCTGAGCAGTTCTCTCCAAAGATCATAAAAAATAAACACAATCTGAGCTATAGACATGGCTAAAAGGAACCTAAGGAAAATATTTTAACAAAGTATAATATGATTTACTGGTGGAGTTATACAACAGTAAAAATATTAGATGAAAATTAAGGAAATGTAAAGAAAGTATGAATTTTAGTAATATAACCAACCAACATTGGTTTGTGAATTTTGTATATGTACTATATTAATGTGAAAATGTTCTCACAAAAGGAACTAGGTGTGAGGTATATAGGGATTCTTTGTACTATTATTGAAATTTTTCTGTGTAACTATTTTAAAATTAAAGATTTATTAGAAATAGAAACCATATAAGAACCACACAATGCCATTATTAGACTTTGACCCTTCTACTACCTACTGTGTTATTTTTTATCCAGACAACATGGCATCTTAGAAGGCTATAGCTCCAATGGAAGTCCAGCTTTCACTCTCCTTGGCGATGGAAGATACTAAGAACCTCAGACAGTGAAACACAGACCTCAGTCTTTTCAGAAACGCATGAAACACCCACCTATGGTCTTCCATATGCAGAAGGCCTCTGCTCTCTATAATCTGCACTTGTCTCCTTCACTCCAGTCCTTTTCATTTTCCCCCAAAGACTGAAGATCAACTCTCACTCCTAAAACCTCCCACAGCATAAGCTCTTTATTATTCCTCCCCAGTCTTTCTAACAACATGGATCCATATCTCAAGAGTAACAACTTAATGAGTCAGAATATCCTCTAATGAAGGAACAGAATCATCTATTTATATCTTTTGTCATGGGCAGGATGACTGAAAAATGACTCCTTGGAAATACAAGAACAGGGCTTCTTTCTCAGGAACAGATGCACACCTCTGTGCAGTACACATTCACAAATAAAGATTACCTTCCCCCGATGATAGACCAATTGTACACATCACCAACACTTTCTCAAACAAATAACAAATCAGTCTTCTGTAACCACTTCCACTTCTAAAACTGCATATGTGTAATTATGGGGGAATTCCAAACTCCTTAAATTTTAAAGGATAGAATAAAATCAGGATACATATTCTGACAGAGCAATTTTGGCTGTGGAATCTCCATAAATTCTGGACAATCAGGTTTTACTAGAAGATTCATTCATATGGTACAGAATATGATTGCCTTGCTTGTCAGAAATTAGCCATACTTGGCCAGCAAATGATCTGGACTTCGCAATATCTCCTGGGAGTACTTTACTAGTTTGGCAGGCAACATTACTTTTTTCCAAAGCAATGTATATATAAGGTTGCAGAACAATATTTGTACAATATTTGAGTGTGTACTTTTTGTCTCTTTTCCTCATTTATGGGGGGGTCTTACTCAGAAAGATAACAGCTTCAATTGAGGTTTGTTAAAACAAAACCAGGCTGTTAGTCAAGTTTCTGTCATTAAGATAAATCTGAGCTAAATTGAGAAAAGGTTTATTTTGGCTCATACTTTGGAGATTTTAGTCAGTGACAGATTGGCCTCATTGGTGTTGGACAAGGCTGCACATTGTGGCTGAGCAAACCACTCATTTCATGGCTGAGCAGTAAAAGAGAAAGAAGAAACCAGAATCCTGCAGCAGCCTACAAGGGCACACTACCAGTGACCTACACATTTCCCACTTAGGCTGATCAGCTCTTCTCAGTGGCACCAACCTGGGGTCTGTGGGTCTTTGTAGGACATGCCAGGTCCAAATTACCGCAATATGTTAAAAAAAAGTCGATTTTTTTTTATCTTCTTCATTTCAAAAGCTGAGATTGTATGACAAGACATGACAGAAATGGACTTCAGTGCTTACATGTATGGACCAGTCAGTGAAGTCAACATTGTCTTCTCACCTGTCATAACACAGTTTTCCTAAGGAGGATTGAAGCCCTGGGGTCTCACCCTCTTTACTGAGACATCTGTGCTTAAACTACCTAGATCTACAGAAAAATATTTTTCTTGATACCTCAAGTTCTGAGAAAACTATCTTAAACATAAAACAAAGGGAATTATATTAAAAGAAGAAATTGAGAAGTATTAGTGACAGAAAATATTCTGTACTTTCCTTTATAGTTTTCAATACCCTCATAATTGAACAAATGTACTGGTCAAGAATGAAATTTTATGAGCGAAAATGACGTGTATCATTTCCAGTTTAAGTATTTCATTTTGCGGAGAGAAATCTAACCCAATTTTTATTCTGCTGCATCAACTGAGATGGTCATGAAGTTTAGAATGTGCAAGCAAGAGAACATGTGACCTCTAACAGCCTAAGTTTCTAAGTAGCTGTATAGAAAAAAAATAATACAATCCACATGGACTATACATGAGCTAAACATAAACTTTTGTAATATTAAAGCCTCTGAAATTTCTGACATAACTTGTTATTGCAGTATAACCTCACCTATACATATTATGATAGTATAGAATGCCCAATATTTAAAAGAATATAAATCTACTAAAAATTACAGTTTATATGTTAAATAAAAATATTATAAATAAGTTATTAAAATAACTCCAATTATGTAAATGGACAAAGATTAAAACACTGATATTGAAATTATAAGTATTCTCTACTTTCTAAAATTCTTCTTACAACTATATTTTTCTTGTAACAGAAAAAAGTGATCACCTACCCCTTAAAACTTGACTAGCAAGATATTCACTGTATGTAATCCTAGGAAGCATCAGAGGAAATAGTCTAAATTTTAAATTTTTCCTTTTAATTCAAATCAAGATTTTTAAGGGCATAAAATTCTTAATTCCTATTTCTTAATACTTTAATATTACTGGAACACCAGCTCCAAGCTACAAGTACTTATTAAGTATTCAAAACCTAATAATGTGCTATATTAAGTCTAAGTCAAAATATCAACTGTTGATGGAGTATGCTCAAAATATAACCTGTGACAAAGACTGAA
Source organism: Petromus typicus (assembly GCA_004026965.1). Lineage (NCBI taxonomy): Eukaryota > Metazoa > Chordata > Mammalia > Rodentia > Petromuridae > Petromus > Petromus typicus. Next base: position 8,445 of record PVIR01001042.1, on the reverse strand, counting down.
ACAAGACACAACTAATATACATTAGCATATAAGTTGTCTTTCACCCCACTTTGTAAGTTACAATACTGTGTTGATGTACAAGCATTTTATATGAAGAGCTCCATATAGTCAGGTAAAATCTCAGCCTAGATCTTCAGATGCCTAAATTTGATAATAAAGTCATCCACTACAATTATTTAAAAATATTATTTAGTTTTAGTTACAAAAATAAGTAATCGAGGGGCTGGGGATTTAGCTCAGTGGTTCCAGTGACTGTCTTGTAAACACAAGGGCCCAGGTTGGATTCTGGACCACATAGAACAGTGCCAGGCAAAGAGATTCATGCCCATCAGCCATCAGTACCACATACTACAGTGCCAGGCTTGGTGGCTCATGCCTGTAATTCCAGTACTCAGGAGGCAGAGGCAGGAGGATTGCTGAGTTCAAGGCTGAGCTCAGGATGAGCCTGAACTACAAAGTGAGATTCTGTCTCAAAAAAAAGCAATTGATGAACAAGGAAGGTGGGGAAGGAGTAAAATAATTTAGAATGTTAAATACTATACACATTCTGCACAATGTATATATCATTATGTGCTATAAATACATACTAATTTAAAATTTTTCAAACATGGAGACTGGATAAAGAAGATGTAGTTCTTTTATAGAATGGAGTATTACTCTGCCATTAAAAAGGATAAGATTGAGGCATTCATACACAAATGGATGTACCTTGAGGACGTCCTCATAAGCGAAATAAACAGGTCACAAATGTGTAAATATTATATCTTTTCTCTGGAATGAGAAAATGAAGTTGTAAATGTGTTGTAGTAGGTATAGTTGATATTGTGAAGTAGAAAATATTTAAAAGGAAAGAGTAAAAGGGTAAATAATGAGGGAAAAACAAATGTGGTAATAGTAAAGGAAAAAACAAAGATTGTGTATATAGGGGGTGGAGGGATGCCGGGTCGGGGGTGGGGCAAGGGAAAAAATGAGAATCAAGTCATGTATATTCTGGTACAAACTCTTAATGTTGAATGCAATTATGATGTGTATTCATAATGTACCAATAAAGATAATTTTTTAAAAATTGTCAAAAATTTTTTTTTCCGAACAAAAAACATACTGTATAATGTACTTACATAAAATTCAAGAACAGGCCAATGAATATATGTTGTTTTCATTTAGAGTGGCAGTTTCAAAGTGAAGGAATGATTCTGAATGGAACATAAAAGGGGCTACTAGAGTTCCTGATTGACCAGCAGAAAATGGAAACTATATCCTTTTAATATTTTTGTACTTATTTTCCCATAATGTGTCCTTATAAGTTTAAATAAGAAAATAAGTTGTCAAGTTAGAAATATAATATGGAAAGTTTAATAGTTCAGGCAGTATGAGTTACCCCAAAGAATTTAAACTCATACAGGCCCAAACTTTTCAATTTTTTTTTTTGTAAAAATAAGCATAGTTGTGCCTTTTAAGACTGATTTAAGTAGGAAAAGAGAGAATATATATGCTGAATTGTGTGGCATAATGCAATCTCTTGAAAAACTGGTTTATTTTTATTATTTAGTGTCACTATAGTCACTGGAAAAAAACCTACAAGGTCAAAGTTGGTCACTGCTTCATGCTTCATGTCATAAAGTTAACTCATAGTGTACTTGGGCAAATGGTCTTAAATATATCAAGTATTCCAACAATCAAATGAGAATGCGTAGGACAATGTGTTCAAAAAGGTAACTGATGTTTCATTTTCCAACCAGAGATCGTCTTACATGATTTTTAATCTCCCCTCATACCTGGCACCTTTCACACATTTTCTCTTCCATTCACATTGCCGGGGATGAGGACTTTCTTGGCTATGCATTTATTGTACCTTTTATGGGGTAAAAGATTATCCATCAAATCAGAACACTCAAAGACAAAAGGTAAGAATCAGAGTTACAAACTGTCAGTGTATGGTGTTCGTGGTGTGAGGGGCAGGGCTAGGCTTTGCAATGAGAACCAGGGTGTGGCTTCATGAGACGTGGTCAGTGAACTCAAGGGGATGCTGGGTAAAGGGGAACATGAAGGGAGAACAAGAAGTGAGAATTTAAGAATCATGGGGTCCGTGGCATTTATTCTCCCACCTAAGACAGGGCTCTACCACCTCGCATTCCTTCTGGAATTAATGAATCTATGAGTCACTTACATTTGTACTACACCTGATGTCAGGACCACGCAAATTCAGGAATCAGAGAAATCTGATGGTAAGAGGAATAATTGAGAGAAGTTTTATAGACAGGTAGAAGGGATGCATTCAATAATTTGAGGGACTGGATCTGGTCTCAGTAGCAAATGGACATAATCCAAAGGAAAGCATAAGGATGAGAAACTGAGGTCTGGTTTTTCACGTGGGGGTGATGAAGATACTGCACTAACTCTGTTCTTCTGAGTTTGTCTGTTCTCCTCTAGGATTGTCAGCACTGTGGTAATCGAGAACAGAAATAGCTGTTTCTTTGACAAATGGGCCTGACCACCAAGAAATGAGCTTGAGAACAGTGACACAGTTCACGTGTGTTACAAACAATCATCTTCGGCAAGTAAAACCACCCAACTGTGCCCGACTCAGACGGACGACCTTGAGGTGAAAGGTTCCATTATCACAACATTTGTGATCACCCGGGCTCTCTGAATGTGAAACTTTTTTCTTTAATATTCTACAGTGTGTTTATTTTCATAGCTAGAAAGTCAGACTGAAATTTGCAGTGATATTTACTACTACATTGCTGAGTATTTTAACTGATGTTAGTTCAAATCAATTCTGGAGAAAGTTTCCAGCCATGGGAATTGCAAGCTAACTGGTTGACATTGGAGGTCAAATACTCCAGGGTATGGGTCTCAAATCACTTAATTCTTCACAGCAAATTAGAAATGAGACTCCAGCTGGTGCTAAAGAATAAGACAGACTTTCTGTATAAGGACAAGCTGCTGCTTGGTTTTGGAGTCTTTTTATTCCTAAAATATAAAATAGGAGACTCAATTTTTGCTCCCCCCATCTCATTCTTTCAGAGTAAAAGATTTCTTAACAACAGCAAAAATCTGGCCACCTGATTTCAATACATAAATCTTGCCAAGATATAAAAATAAAATATGATTTAAACAGCAACCTGTAATCTCCTGTTGACGACCAGCTGTGCCTCCTATTAGTATTAATGGAAGTTACACAGGCATAATAAGAAGGAGGGGAAAATGCCACCTTATGCTTTTCAAACACCTTAACATTTTTACAGCAAGTCTGATTACAAGGGTTTGCTTGAGCAGCAATTAAAGACTGATTGATTACTGAGTACAATTTGTATTCTGGGCAACATGCAAATGGCAATGAAATTCTCAGATAAGGGATGTAATAATTTCTTCTCACATCAAAGAAGCACATTTTACAAAGGTGATTATTTTCTTACATACAGAAAAGAAGTTCACTGGAAGTTTTTTAAAACAGTGTATCTTTCCTTGAAGACTGTAAGTCTTGCTTCATTTTAGAAAGAATAAATGCTATGAGTTTTGCAAAATATACTTTCCACTTCACTTTTAGACTACACTTTTCTTACTCTGATGACAAACTCTATGGGTGAAATACATAATATTCCATCACAAAGGTATTGACTTTGGCTATAGGCACAACTATGAAATTTTTAAATTTTATTTTGACACTGCAGAACTAACATATACTTTAAATTGAAATTAAAGTGAAAGACTGATTTATGAAGTGTCTGTCATATGCTCATCTGTATTCTAAGTATAGGTAATACACCAAAGAATTACCATGCTCACAGTATAGTGAAGGAAGGTGTATACATATGTTAAGGTGTATATCTAGACTGGAGTAGAATAGAACTGTAGGAAGTGCATTCTGTAGGAAAACATGTTACTCTATTTTAAGGAAGAACTATAGAATGGAAGGTGTATTGAGTGAAGGAATCCTCGGTAAAAATCCAGAATGTACTACTCATGAGACTTGTGAAGATGTTCTTTTAACACTATTAAACTTCAGTTTTTGTAACTATTTGATAACCAGTAAAAACAATATAATGTGGTGTTTAGCAAAATTAGAACTCTAAAAATTTGTATTTTTCATGAACAAAATAGTGCAGTTAATAGACTACACTGCTTTTACAACAAATACAACACTCACACATTTCTACCTTAAAAATTACATATTAGAAACTCCAGTACAACATAAGTGTCATTCTTTTACCTTTAAATTCAGGTTATTGTGATAACTAAATCAGAGATAATGTGTAATGTCCTAAGAATACAGTAGGTGATCAATAAAGTTGGCAAATTTTATTAGTGCTAAGTAAAATTTATGATTAAGCATGTGTGGTTCAACAGAGGACACAACACAGCAATCGATGGTCGTTATGGTCAGTACAGATGGGAACGTGGCCCTGTCCACACTCTGATTATTCATTATTCGGGACAAGTGTGGGCCAGAAAAATCTATCCTGTGAACAATAGTGGATGCCAAGATCCTAACCGCTCAATACGATCTCTCAGAAAGAAACATTTGGTGGCCTTTAAATAGAAAGTATGATGCCAAAAGAATGTTTTTGATTCCACATTTTAAAAATCTCTAAATTGCAAATAGGCTGGAAAATCTTTCTTCCTGGAGAGATGTCTTATATTTCAAGAGAGGTCATTGTTAACCCTGAACTATGCTAATGTTCTATCCTAAAGGCAGTGCTGAGTTGGCACGGAGGAGTAGGCAAAAGAACATCATAAATCTCTCAAGAAATAAATGTGTGTGTATGTGTGTGTGTGTGTGTGTGTGTGTGTGTGTGTGTGTGTGTGTGTGTATGGACATGTAAGTGTGTGATGCAGATGGCTAGAATAAATTATAGGATTCAAAAAGCAGTTCAATTTACTTAGATTTAAAATTCATTTGGACATTTACCAAAGATCACTTTGTGAAATAAATTTGTGTTGCTTGGAAGCAGAAATCGGAAACCCTCCCCACTTTCAGGATAAAAGAAGTAAAAGGAATTATAAGTCCTTTCAATTGAACCCTAAAGCAAGATAGTTGAAATTATGGGCTCAGATATAAACAATGTTAAGCAACATACTAATGAAATATACTAAGACATACATATATATATATATATATATACATGTATTTTCCCACATACAACCATGTATATGTATGTGTATATACGTATCTTATCCACATACAATGACATACACTTGTGACACATCAGTTCCTCTAAAGAATGGTAAAATACTTTATGAGTGGTTATGTTGCCAAGATACAACCCACTAAATAGTATTCCCTTGAAATCTTCCAATTTGATGCAAATATAAAGAAAATAATTTGATAGCATTTCAAATAAATGGAGAGGACAGTGTTCAGAGTATTTAAACAACAAAACTAATGAAGCTCTTTGAATGTGTTGAAGACAGGAAATAAGAAAATGGAAATATTTTGTTTTATTAAAATACAATAGATACTTTATCAAATATTTGCCACGTGGGTTGTTAAGAATAAGATCAGGGAATATGTTTCATGGCAAGTGTTTAGCTTAGAGCTGTTCTGATTGACAGATAAGATAAATTCCAATTTTTAAACATAAAAAGATGGAGTGAAGTGCTTTGGGGAAAGTACACAGATATGTTGATTTTTAATCCTTTTGTTCATTCAATCAACATATATTTAGAGTACATCTATTTGATTCTGGGCGTACCTTAAACTGAGAGATTCAAAGATTAAGAAGACATCATCCTTGCCCTGAATAGTTCTGGGAGAGACAAAAACACAACTGTACAATGTTGGCTATTAAACGCAAATAAGGAAGTTTGAAAAGATGATACGAGACTTAAACTTACTCATGCATTTATTCAAAAATATTTATTGAGCACATACAGTATTTTTGGAACTTGTTCAGACAGTATTGATATAGCAGTGAACAACAGTCTGAATGAAATTATTCTATGAGGAGAAGCTAAACAATGAACAAACACATAATTGCAAGTAAAGTACCATTTGTATTATGTGGTATAGAAAAAATTAAAAAAAGGAGCAAAGTGAACACAAGAATTGGGTGGTACAATTTAAACATAAAGGTAAGGCTTTTTAGAGATGGTGGCCTTAATGTCAGAGGTGGAAGCTGATAAACAGCTAGCAACAAGCATTGTGTGCATAGTGACCAGCAAGTGGAAAAACTTGTTTGGATGGAGCTGTAGTGAAGAAAAACAGCAGGAATAAAAGGGAAAGAAATACGTTGCTAGATCAAACACACCTCCTGAGCCACTGTAAGGGCTTTTCCTACTAAGTGAAGTGGAAAGACATGGAGCAAAAGCTTAAAATGTTATTGTGTTACAAATGAGACATATCCTAATTGTTAGTTTATATTAGGACAATATTTGAACACTCAGATCATTTTTATAGTTAATTAAAAAGTAGTTCTATTTCCCAGGTTTGTAGCTCTTAAAACATTTTCTCTGTCGACTGTGGTACTAGTAGTTATTATGCATCAAATAAATGATTGAAAATTTTAGTATTCAGTTTTCATTAAAAAATAATTATATAAAATTTGTGCACTGCTAGAATGTGCCAGACATTAGAATAGGAGTAATACAGATTTTATATGCATGCACACACATTAATTTATAAAGTGCATTTATTGGTGTATTTACTGATAATAAATGGAGTTTTTCAAGTAACTTTTACTTTTTTCTATAAAGAATATGTTTCTTATTTTTCCATGTTAATTTAGGCCTTATAAATATTTAATTTACTGATATAAATGTATATCTTGTCATATCTGTTAAGTGTCTCCACAACCTCAAGCCTCATTTGTAATGATCACATGAAGATGGATTATATGGATTTGCCACAGTTATTAATCAATCACTTGTTCTGAGACATATACTTTTTGTCCTTTTATTTTTATACACAACTTTGGAATGAACTATATTTTGGGGTAAATTTTATATGAAAGGATATTTGATTTCTGTGTCATCTTTGCTGTATAAAGCAAATGTACATATTTAAGTTTGATTCTTGCTTCAGGTTCAATGTCTGTGCACCTTCCCTACATGTTGAAACTTAATCCACATGTGATGACATCAGGGGATCAGAGCTTTGCAAGATGACAAGATCATGCAGACCAAGCAAAATGTAGCCAATGTCCTTGTAAAAAAAAGACCAGGATATAGCTATAAAATTTCAATTATGAACCGTAAATCAGGCCTTCAAAGAACATGATATCTTCCAGTGACTTAATCTTTGACTTCCCAGCCTCCAAAACTTTGAGAAATATATTTTGTTGCTCATAAGAGAAAAGTTTCTGGGATTTTGTTATAGCAAGTGGAATAGACCAAGACAGCAATGTATTGCTGAACTGCCTATCTATCATTGTACCAAGTTTATACTTACTATAACATTGTATTGGCCTCTTTAATTACCTACAGCTTGATCAACCCTAAAACAATTCTCAATATAGTAATATGGGAGAAGCCATTGTAACAATTTGGCATTACTAGTGTGACTCCATTTTTACATTTTTATTAACTGTTTGTATTCCCTTATTGTGTTGCCCTTTATCTACTTATATATTAATAGAAATCTTTTCACTTAGGCTTTGTACGCTCTGTCATCTGTAGGGAGTAGTAATTAATACTCATCTACAACAGAGTTTTAAGAGAGAAATAGTTACCATGAAATGTATATGAGCCTACTATGTACTATATACTATTAGATGTGAAGATTCTAAAGATTAAACCCACTCAAGACTATCAGGGGCTTTAGTCTAGGCCTGGTAGATGCTATGAAAACAAACTGCAGAAGAACATCATTACATTCACTATTCACATGATTAAAAATGAGTGACTATATTTTCATACTGAAAAAGAAAGTTAGTCATTGACTGAGAGACAGAAATACTTCTAAGGTGTAGATCTTTCCTTTCTGCCTCTGATTCACAAAGAGATCCGGTTTTTAAGAGTTACGTTATATAACAATAGTACTGGTATATGCCACAAATTCACTGGTTTGGTATCTCATGACACTTTGAATTAAATGACTTAGCCAGTGTCCAGAAATAACTTGTCTTGGTTGATGCACCTGCATTCAACCAAGTAGATGAATGTGCAATTACATATGCATTCAAATCAATGTGATACTCTAAAACACATTTTTGAACATGTAATTCATTTGCTTTACAAAGGGCTTCTCATTTCTAGTAGGATCTAGTTAAAAGCCCAAAACAAAGATAAACAATATATGGCATGACTACCTCTGTAGCCTTACCCTCGGCCACTCTCCTCTTAATTGTCTGAATCTCACTAGGACCTTTTGTCTTTTCTGTCAGGGTACCACTGGGCAAGTGGCCTTTACAGCTTACAAACTTTGCTCTAATACTTTTAATTGCCTCAGATCAGCCACAAGGTTATTATCTCAAAGACTACTTCAGTGAATTCCCAGGTACCTCT
>PVIR01001041.1:104440-139467 GCA_004026965.1 Petromus typicus | reverse complement strand
AACTCACATCACAGCAATCCTCCTGCCTCTGCCTCCCGAGTGCTGGGATTACAGGCGTGAGCCACCACGCCCGGCACTGGTATGTGGTATTGGTTGCCGCTGGGGTGAGTCTCCACACCCAGTATTGTTATGTGGTTACCGGGGATTGAACCCGGGTCCTTGCGCTTGCAAGACAGGTGCCGGAACCACTGAGCTATATTCCCAGCCCCCTGCTGTATTTTCTTTTATCTTTTTTTTTTTTTTTTGCAGATTTTTGAAATTAGTATTTTGGATATATCTTCTCTATCTCTCCTGCCTTTCCCCTCTTATAAATCTAGTCTTTTTCTGCCTCCTACTTAACGAAACTGTACCCTCTAACATCACCAATATCTTGTTTTTTGTTTTGTTTTGGTGAGGGTACCGAGGATCAAATTTTGGACTTTTCAAGGCAGGTGCCAAAACCACTGAGCAGAATCCCCAGCTCCACCACTGTCTTGTTTTTAAACACATTTAAGATTATTTCTTCTTCTTGGTTCTTTCCTCCCACTTAGCACTTCTAGATAAGAAAAATTCACTTATATTCTAAAGATGCAGAGTTAGAAGGTAGAAATTAAACAATTACAGGATGCTTCAACAGGCTTAATAAAAATGTGCACAGTGTGTTTTGGTGTCCTACAGAAGAAAACCAGCTATCTCACCCTGGATAGGGATGGCTTCCCAAGGAGCTTCACTATTGTATTTCCTGTAGGATTTAGAGGAGGCAGCTGGGAATGAAAGAAGGAAAACAGCATGTCTAGGGCAAGGAGGAGACAGCCTGCCAGCTCCCCGGGAATGGCCCGGAGCATGGTGTGCCTTTGGACAATTTCAGGAGATGAAACCCTTCTCTGAGAAATTTGGATTTTCCCCTGAGGGCACTGAGAAACTGTTAAGAAGGATTTTTAAGGTTTGAAGTAATAAAATCAGACTTGAATTTTAGAAAAAGCACTTGGCAACAATATAGAAAAGAAGATTGTAAGTAAGACCAATGAGGAAGTTTCTACAGTGACTTGCGGCCCTAACATAAGACACCATTAGAAAGGAGGGAAGCATAGAATCCTATAGAATATATTTCATTAATCACCAGCTCCATGAACTTTAGACATTGACATTTGACATTACTGTCCTTATCCTTTTCAGTAATAAAGGGCAGTTATAGCACAACTCCTGCACATATGTACAAACATATATAGAAGAAAGTAAGATGTAATTTTTGTAACCCTTTTTTTTTTTTTTGGTGCTGGGAGGAGTCGAAGTCAGGGATTTACATGTGCCAGGCAGGCACTGTACCTATGAGCTACACCCCCAACCCATAATTTCTGTAACCTAATAAACAAGCTAGGACATAATACGAATGAAACAGTTACATAGAAGTTCAAGGCAAGATACAATGTAAGTAGTGTTAGAGGTGATAGATGATGTTGCAGAAATTCAGGAAAGAGAAAAAGGAGTCCATGAAAATGTCTTACTGGAAATAAATAGGGTGAATGGAAGGTAAAAGATGAATTCTATTCAATAGAGAGTTTCTGAGAATAGTTAAAGATAGGAGTTTCAGCTACTATAATCAGAGTGGAACTGGAGCTTAAATTAGAAAATGTCGATCATCCACTTAAGGTAGTTGGTTATTAAAATTCTGAGATAGAATCCCTTAATTACAATAAAAAAGATCAAGACCTTAGTAAGTACTTACAGTAGTAATAATACAGGAGAAGAACAGTGGGTATGAGAGTCAAAGAAAGTGCTACAGACACAGGAGAAACCCTTATGCATGCATGTGACATGAGAATCAGGCCTAGATTATGACTTCCAGTAATGGTCTTTTCTGCCTTTCTGCTTAATCAAAATCACACCCGTTCTCGAGGACTGTGTAATTCCAGTTTCCATGACAGTTAATTCACTGCTTTTTATCTTTATCATTCTTTTGGTTATGGTCTATTCAATACAGTTTCTTTCCTCAGCCCAATTTGCAGCTTCTGGAGAGTGAGACTGGGTGACACATATCTCTGTATTCCTCCTCAGTATGCAGCATAGCACGAGATAGATACACATATGTATATATACATTTACCAAATAAATGATGACTTTAATGTGGGAGTTTACAGCAATTCAAGGCCCAGAGCTGCAGTGCAACCTATTGAAAGCCTGCTGTACTGTGGTACATGAACTCCTGCTCTAGGATCCTCTGTTATACCCAGAACTTCAGGGAAGATTTGATATATCCCAAGATTATATTGAACCGAAAAGTCTGAACAAGGATTTTCATAGTTCCAGAGCTGCTTCAGTTGGTGTTGACTTGACATGTAATGTTCTTTTTGCCTCCCGTCATCATGTCAGGGTGTACTTGGCTGTGGGACTCAGACGCCCAGCACTTAGACTGATGCAGACTCCTGGGTGATAATTACTGATCTCTGAGCTATGTGCAGCACGCCTACATACATATGTCAACTTCACAGAGTAGCTAATTAGTAGGTAGATGAGGAATGGGCAGCAGAGAAAGTGGCAGGGAAGTGAATGTTTGGAAGAGTGATCAGGTTGGGAAGTGGGTGATGTGACAAGGGAAAGCTAGGGGCTGAATCAAGAGATACTGTGAGACCATAGTTAATTCGGTTATCTACATCAGCGGTAGCAAATGGAATAGAGAATCAAAAAGAAATTATCTCCAAGTTTTTTCATTTTGACTTTGGCATATCCCTGTCTTTTAACAGCAACAACAAAATCAGAATCCATATTGTTTTGCCTAAGCTTGTATTAACACGATTGTACCTCAGTTCCATCCCTGGTACTACAAACTAATTAAATAATTAATTGTATTTTCATATTGCATATTAGAGTATGTGGTCACATTGATTTAAATGACTTTCAAAAGATAAGTTTGGGAGTTCCTACATACACAATTTATATTAAACACTAATTAATTTTCTGTTTAATTGGTTCTTAATTATCCGTAGGCAGGGTATTCATATTTGGCATTTGTTCATATTCAAGAACTTTTTGTGAATAGCATATATATATATATGTCATTATACAAATTAATTTTGTGTGAAAATGTATTATTTGATGCTTATTTATAACTCAAATCTTAGACTTTGTTAAAAAATACTCATTCATATTTTATTTATTTTTTTTTTTTTAGGTTTTTTTTTTTTTTTTTTTTTTTGAGACAGGGTCTCGCTCTGTGGTTCAGGCTGGCCCTGAGCTCAGCCTCAAACTCACATCACAATCCTCCTGTCTCTGCCTCCCGAGTGCTGGGATTACAGGTGTGAGCCACCACGCCCGGCACTGTGGTATGTGGTACTGGTTGCTGCTGGGTGTGGGTCTCCACACCCAGTATTGTTATGTGGTTACCGGGGAATCGAACCCGGGTCCTTGCCCTTGCGAGACAGGCGCCGGAACCACTGAGCTAACTCCCCGGCCCCCTCATTCATATTTTAAAATGATGTTTTATTTTTATTTTTAAGTGATTTTCTGTAATCCATAGTTTGCTTTCTTTGTTTGCCATATTTATTTGAAATAGATGCTCATGAAGCCATTTAGAAGGGAAAGATATATGAAGCTGTCAAGAGGAAAAAAAAAAAAATCTCCAAGTCAGGTGGTAAATCATATTTGGAAATTTAATCTTCCTTTTAGTTTTAGAATAATAATCCTTATGTAAAATGATCATTCAAGTAAAACAACAAACCCAGCATAAACATTTTTTTCTCTAGATAGTGTAATTATTTTACTAAAACATGAGGTACAAATTTAAATCTGCATAGATGCTAGATGCAAACTACCTTTTTGTCACTGATGTGGTATCTCAGTGTGGCCTTGTGGCCCAGATTCTCATGCCTCAGCCTACAGGATGGCTGGGATCACAGTGTGCTCCACCATGCTTAGCTTGAAATAGATTTCAATGAATAAGAATTAAATTCTCTTTTACTTATTTGCTTAAGTTGGGGACAGAGATGTTCTTTTAAAAACTTATTTTCAAAGGACTTCTTAATTTTTAACCTGTAATCTAATGAAAACATTCTTTGAAAGCACTGCTGTAAATTAGAGGACCACCTTAGTAGTATATGAACCTGTTTTTCAAATCTTTAAATTTTGTAAATGATTTACATTGAGTGATGAAATATGTTGCAGTTATTATTATGAGGTGAGTACTTTTCAATAGGCAGTAAGCCTTCAGTTGCTTATTATTAGTTATTTTGATTATTATTGTTTAAATAGCTAGGGATTATAACTATTTAAATGAATATGAACAAATGCCAAATATGAACACCCTGCCTACAGATAATTAAGAAACCAATTAAACAGGGGAAGATCATTTGCCTGTCATCCCAAGGCCCTGGGATAGCTGCCTAGCACTGGAGGATTAAAAGACAAATGAAGAGATTAAAAGAGAAATAAAATATGGTCCTTACCCTGATAGAGTTCATTGTCAAGCCAGAAAGACTGATAAATACCATACTAGCTCTATAAGTGAAAGATTAATAAAAAATATTGTAATGGGACTTTTTTGACCTTGTCTGCTTAGAGCCAATGATATCTCATTCTTCATGGAAGGGAATCTTACAGTATTTTTGTCTCTGATGGGGCTCAGTGAGTCAGGACTACAAACAAAGAAAATTTAACAGTCCCGGTCCTGCCTGTCAAGGCAGAAGTAATGACAGAGGAGGCTGGGAAGGCCACGTGATGGCTCAGAGGTGACAGCGGCCTTCTGCAAGGTAGCAGGGAGCTGCTGTAGCAGGAACATAGGCTTCTAAGTGTTCGGATGCAGCTGCTGTGAAAGAGTGTTTCCATAGTCTTCTGAAGGCCTCATGAAAATAATGAAGACCATGTACAGGTGGCTGATTCAGCTGTTCCTGAGGCTGCCTGGAAGGACACTGTTGGCACTTGCTGTCCACACTTGCCAGTTCACCCACTCATTTCCGATTTCACATATTCCCTCCTCTAGTCCTCGTCTTTGGTAAATTCGAGTTTGCTCTACTGCTGATCATAGCCAGTCTTCTCAGTTGCCAAGGTCAGTGCCACATTTCTCTGCTGCTGTTCTTCCTTCTCGCAGCCTACCCCACTTGCCTGACACATATTGAATAAGAAAGTATCCATTCCTAGCATAGCTACCATCGGTCAGCTTTACTTCACCTTACCGTTTGTCTTTCTGTAGGGAATAGGGCCTTAATTCTGAACCTGAGGGTACTGTCCTTTTTGGTCAATCATGTCAGGTAATTATACAGCATTAACAAACTTATTCTCAACAATCAAAGATAGTTATTGCTTTCTTATTAATGATTTATCAATCATTTTACTCCCTGAGACATGTTCGTGAAAAAAATATTAGTGTTGTATTTGAGCGTGCTCGGTTGCCTACTTTAAGATCAACTATCCTACCGCAGGTACACTCCCTGCAGTTACCGAGGGATGGAGGAGAGACTACCTCATGGCAGCATGTCACGACTCACGGATCACTCCAGGCACAGTAGCTCTCATCGGCTGAATGAGCAGTCACGCCATAGCAGCATCCGTGACCTCAGTAGCAACCCCCTGACTCACATCACACACGGCACCAGCATGAACCGGGTTATTGAAGAGGATGGGACCAGCGCTTAGCGTGTCCGCCTACAGCAGAGATGTGTGCTACTGGGAAAACAGGCTTTGTTCTCTGCCTTTGCATGGCTGAGGGCTGTAGCTCACTGTCATCCTGCTTTCAGTCAGGTGCAGGTTGCGTCCATCGGAAAAGTAAATTTTCGCTTTTTGTATTGAATCAACTTGAAACATCAAGACGTCCAAAATACTAAGGATTATATCATCACAGAAATAATTCTTTCTAGGTTGTGAAGAGATAATTATTTGTCTGGTAAGCATTTTTATAAACCCACTTATTTTATATTTAGAAAAATTCTAAATGTGTGGTGATTGCTTTGTAGTGAACTTTCATATAATATGAACTAGTTGTGAGATAACATTCTGGTAGCTCTGTTAATAACACAAAGTTTCAGAATTAAAGAAATTTTCTATGCAAGGTTTATTTCTCAGATGAATAGCAGGACTTTGTAGTTTTATTTCCACTATGTGCAAAAAGAACTGTTTTTAAACTATGGGAGAATTTGATAAATCAGCAAGGGTATTTTCAGTAATAGAATTTAAGTCAGCAGAAGAATCTTGATTAGTCTATGGAAGGTTCTCTCAAAGTTCTATCATATTCAGGATTTGGCTTAACAGTGGAATAAAAGCAGAGATGGGCATTTCCCCCTATAATTGTTTTTTTAAGTTTTTGTAAATATTAATTTTACTGGCTATTTTTATAACTTATCCATGTGCATGATAGGACAGTTTTAGTTTGGAGTCATCTTTTCCCAGGTTATAGTACTGAGGCATAGAAAACTCCATGTTCAGATGTGCTCTGTGAGGCGTGTGTTGAGCGTCACACATCATTAGGCTTTTTGTGGTGACCACAAGTACAGAGTGGCAAAATACTTTCTCTGTGTTCATTGTTGTACTTTTCTACAGTGATGTCAGTGACCTTGCCAAAGCCACTAGACCTCGGTACCCAGGCCCCACATAGTGAGCTGATTGTCTGCACTTACAATGCCACTTGCAGTCCTTATTTTCAGTTTCTAGATCATCCTTGTTTAAAGCTGAAATATATATATATATAATCTAAGCCTAAAGTGTTGATTAATTTGGGCATTTGAAAATCATTTTAGCTAAATGCAGCATGATTAGTCTTGTGAATATCTATTAATCTTAAAACTATTGAGTCGAAAATGTTTGACATTTTATCTTGTGATATTTAAATAACTTATAATATGGTAATGAATCCTATTAGGCATGAAATTGATTAGAAGGAAAAGAAAAATTCTGGAAAATGTTGGATATATTATGTAGAAAATACAAGTGATCTTCAACCCTAACTGCAGGTAAGATTCATTTAGGGAAAGGTATTGGATTCAACATCTTTCCTTCTTTCAAATAAGAGTAGATAGGATTTTTTTTTTTAAGTGAAGATCTTTCCTGACGATTCTGCTTTGCAGCCAGGCTTGAAACTATTGTTTTAAACTCACTTGCCCTGCCTGGTGGTGATCTGATGGGATCACATTGTACTATGTGCAGTCTAGCTGGATTCATTGATAGGCTTGTACATCATTTCCTGATACATAGTTGCTTTCTACTTTATTGTCACTTATAAAATGCAGAATTCTCAGCTCCACTTTTAGATTCTTATATTCAATAAGCCAAAGCTGGTAGGACTTTAAAATCTATATTTATAAAAATACCACAGGTTATTCTTATGCAAATGATCCAGGAATTACATTTTTAAAAAAAATTCTAGACTCTAGGAGACCTGGCTCTGCCATATGCTAATTTTTGACTTTTTAACCAGTCAGCCTCTCTGAGCTCGGTCCACTTGTTTAAAAATGAAGATCGAAGATAATTATCTACTCTACCTACCTCACAAAGTCATCAGATTAATAAGGTCAAATGAAAACAATCGTATGAAACTTCTTTGAAACTATAAAGAATTATGAAATAAATATGCATTTCCGATTACTGAGGATTTGAGAGGTTTTTTTGAGGACCATTGGAGTGCATTCCTTGACATATGTTTAACTCGTGTATATTTCTCTCTCACCTTTTAAGACAAAGGCTACCAAGAAATTAGGTGTTGGGGGAAAAAAAAAGCTTCCATCAGGCAGGAGAGTCAGTTTTCCAATAGCCATAATTTATTGGTGTGTCACGTTGGTTCCTTCACAGTACATAAATCTTAACATGAATTCTTCATAAGATATATTTGCATATTTGACTCAAAATGTTGTTCTTTGTACTTAGTCCTTTTCTTTCTCTTTGGAACTGTAGTTGGCACACAAACAAGGCCTGTATTCCATCATAACTGAAGGTTAGTAAACTCTTCCTCTGAAGGTCCAAATTATAGCTTGTGGGTAAATAAGGCGATCATTCATGAAACTTTTTGTCTGATAATCTTTTCTAAAACAGCATGAGAGAGCAGAACAAACATCCACATATGACAAATAAGTTAAAATAGAAGGTACCAGTTTGAGCTCAAAGATGTTGTCATCTATCACCATCTGCATTATACTATCAATTGCCAAAATGTTAATTGGTATTCTTGTATAAGTGGGCCAAGTATAGACAGTTAAGTGAACATTGCTATGAAAATCTTAACTTTATGCATCCAGATTTTGTATATTTATTTGTGTTTTCTCTATTAAAGTGATTGTTGGTATATATGTGAATGCTATATTGAGCTTTTAGTACTATTTTAATTTTTCTCCACAAAATTTATGTAGCATTGTTAATCCATTGTTTTAAGAAACAGTTTGGAACATATTCATTATTATCAAGCTAGTGCTCCAAATTAAGAATTTTTTTCTTTTAGAAGAGGCCATTGAAGAACTATAGCAAAACAACAATATCAAATCTCAGCTTGATTCAGCCAACTTGAACAGATCTGGACAGTTTTTCTTGCCATGTGTTTAATTGTATTTAATGTTTTATTTGTACAGTTGACAACTAAGAAAACAATGGTTCTCTCTAGGATGTTAATATGTCATCTAAAGGTTTTTCAAAAGTACTTAGATTTCAGCAGTATTGTTTTATCTAGGAATTAGGTAAAAGATCTAAGGTAATACTAAGCTCAAAACAATAATTTGTTTCAAAGAACAGTTAACCCATGGTCTAGCACAGAACTTAGCATACAGTATTTTTTTTCAATAAATATTTAATTCATGAGTAATTCATGTCAAGCAATTTAAATTTAAACCAAATGAAATAAGATAGAAATACATCAATCACACTAGAGTTTATTCCTCCTAGATAATGTTAGTTTCAATTAAAGAAGTGTATGTTCAAACATTCCAACATTCCTTTTCATTTTAATAGTGAACAGTGACTCTAGGAAATTAGTAATTAAGTTCCTATTAGCCTCATGGTAAGTTAGAGCTCTGTGCACCATTTGAGTAAATGAATGTGCTAGCAACCCTTTCTGCTGCTTTTCAAAGCAAACATAAAAATTCTAATTTCTTCAGATTACAAAAATTTACTGCCTTTAGCCTTTCCCATTAAAGGCAGTTATTTCTTACCTCATGGAAAAAACTGAAATTAGACCCATCTTAGTTCAGCTATATGCCCATGAAATAATAATAAGAATTTGTTGATAAAACAGCAGACCATTGGCTAGAGCTTAGAAGACATTAAAATGACAAAATTTCAGTATGAAAATTTTTATATTGTCTTTTTTTTTTTGAGACAGGGTCTCACTTTGTAGTTCAGGCTAGCCCTGAGCTCAGCCTCAAACTCAGCAATCCTTCTGCCTCTGCCTCCCGAGTGCTGGGATTACAGGCGTGAGCCACCACGCCCGGCACTGTGGTATGTGGTGCTGATTGCAGCTGGGTGTGAGTCTCCATGCCCAGTATGGTATGTGGTTGCCAGGGATGAACCCTTGTCCTTGCGCTTACAAGACAGGTGCCAGAACCACTGAGCTAAATCCCTGGCTCCCTTATATTGCTTTTGGACACGCCAAAGATAGATTTAGGTATACATAATCTAACATAATAAAAATGCCCCTGGGCTTGGAATTTAAGGATCCATAATGATGATGTCAAGTGGACTGGCCATTTAATTTCTTGTAGTCTCAGTACAAAATGAGTAGAAGGTAACTTTTAGTCCAAACCTACCACACTGGATATTGTGAGGATCAAATGAGATTACATTTATAGTGTTTCAAAACCTGTCTATTGCTGTTCTGGTACTGTTTTTATTAGAATTCTGGAGAATTATAGAAAACAAGAATATGGTCTTCTGAGTGTTTGTTTTTATTAGTAACAACAAAATAGACAATTAGACCAGTATTAATTTGGTATAATTCTTAAATCAGTGATCCAGTTAACCTTTTTTAAAAAGTTTCTTTTTTTAAGAGTAGCTATGCTTTTAAATTGTTTGGCTCTTTGATGTATGTTGCAGTGAGGACATGCTCAAATATTATAAGGTATTTGTAGGTCATTTCTAACAGAAATTTGGGTACCTCTATTGTTTCCTTTTATATAGAATTATGTAAGTACATTGGCTTGACTGAGCTCTGTAAGAAAATACAAGAGGAAGCTGGGCCCTGTTTTTTCCCTAGTACAATTAACTATGTTACCGAATTCTTTCTAGTTAAGAGCAAGTTTTGAAAAGGTGATCACTATAACTTGTTGGTTTTGATCATCATCAGACTTTAAGTTATGGCATCAAAAATTATTTGTGTTTGTGTGAATTTAAAACTGGGATACCACTGTTCACACATGAGGATAGCATTTTTTTTTTTTTTTCCTTGAGACAGGGTCTTGCTTTGTAGTTCAGCCTGGCCCTGAACTCACTACGTAGCACAGGCTGCCTCAAAGTCACAACAATCCTCCTGCCTCAGCCTCCTGAGTGCTGGGATTACAGCATGAGCCACCATGCTCAGTACTGTGGTGTGTGGTACCAAGGATTGAACTTGGGACCTTCCACTTGCCAGGTAGAACTTCTGAGCTAAATCGCTGGCCCCAAAGGATAGCATTCTTATAGATCCAAGATTTACAAAGAAACTCATGATTCTTTTAAGCTTTATATGACCAATTAAAATAGGAGAAAGTACAAATATTTACATTTAATTCAGTGGCTTGCTATTAGTTATACAGTTTTATATATTATTCTTATATAATGTTGGTCTACTTTATATGAAAAACTGTTGGCATTTCTTTATAATTTAATTCTCTTCATGTGTGCGTGTTTGTGTGTATGTTTAGGTTCTGGTCCACTTAGGAGTTTTAGAAAACAGAGACTAACATCCTTCACCTTCTCTCTGACTATAATAATCTCCTGGGGTGTTTTTTCTACTTTTAATCCTATACTTCTTTAATAGTCATACTTATATAGGATTATACTTTTCTTTCAGGATGCAGATCTCCTAGGAAAGAAAATGTTAGTCTGTCTAGAACCAGTCATCTTCATAGACATTCCTATTTTGTTAACTTGTAAAGGTTTAATGTAAGTTAATAAGCATATTTCTTACTCCTTGACCTTTAATTAGAAATTTAAAACTATGTTGCTACAAAGTTTTCACTCACATTGTAATCAAACGGTAGAGCAGTATAATGTTGCTTCCTCTAAGATAAGCTAATTCGATCTATGTATATGCATTCAACAATTTATTTCCTTCACATTATTTTTTAAAGTAGTCCTTTGTGTCTATTGTGTCCTTTATGAATATTTTTATTGGTATGATGACATTATTTATTCTCACTTTATTGAGCACTACACCAGTTTTCTCAGATCAGGAAACAAATATTTTTACCTTATAATAATTCAGAACTTGGAAAGTCAGTTCTACTAGTTACCATTCCTAGTAAAGTTATATTTTTGGTTTTTTCAAGCCTGTTACATTTTCTGAAGTAGACTTTAATAATAATAGTATTATTCAGGTGGACAATAATAATAACTACTTTATTATTATTGTTAACCAGAGATTTATGTCATGTAACAGACTTATATAACTTGCAAATATTTCTGTTTTGTGCTTATTGATTTTTTTGTTTTTTTTTTTTAACTCAGAGCTTAATGGTGCCTATTTTTTTTTTTATTTTTTTTTTTTTTTTTTTTTTTTTTTTTATTTTTTTTTTTTTAGGTTTTTTGAGACAGGGTCTCGCTTTGTGGTTCAGGCTGGCCCTGTGCTCAGCCTCAAACTCACATCACAGCAATCCTCCTGCCTCTGCCTCCCGAGTGCTGGGATTACAGGCGTGAGCCACCACGCCCGGCACTGTGGTATGTGGTACTGGTTGCTGCTGGGGTGAGTCTCCACACCCCGTATTGTATGTGGATACTGGGGAATCGAACCCAGGCCCTTGCGCTTGCAAGACAGGCGCCGGCACCGCTGAGCTAACTCCCCAGCCCTAATGGTGCCTATTTTTTAAGTTGGAAAATTTTTCTAATTTCTAATTACTAATTTCTAGTAATTTTACCAGTAATTTCAGGTAATTAGTACAGAGTACAGATACTCTGTAATTACCAGTAATTTCTAATTACTGGTAAAAATGCATTATATTATTTTAAAAGTAGACCAAGATTTTGAGTCAAGTAACTGTAGATCTAGTCTTGCCTCTCTGTTCAGTGAGCTATATAACTTGGACCAAGCTTTTTACCTCCTACAGCCTCTCTTTTTTCATCTGTAAATGAAGAGAATGAAGAAATTAGATTAGGTTGGGTCTTGAATTTCACCTGCCTCCAATTTGGTTCTCCTTTGACCATTATATAATCGTTATTTGGGGCTTACTTTTATTTTTGTTGTTCTTCTTATGAATTGTACTTGTTAGATCAACTTGTATTCTTAGTGAAATTTAGACTTAATCTGATAGGATTCAGATATGTTAATAACTTTGTTTTCCATCCACGGTTTTAAGTAAATTTTAAAAAGGAAAATTTTATTAGAGATAATAGAAGTGAAAGAAGAGTTATAAATAATGTCCCTGATCTTTGTTATGGGAAAAGTCTTTGTAAGCACCTTACATGGATATATAGAAAAGAGCAGCATAAAAATTTGTGGTCTTTGTTCTCTTAAATAAGAATACAGCTAGTTAGCCTAAGCTTTACACAGAATCAATTCACTGAGGCTGGGTGCAGGTCAGAGGAAAGCATATGTCTAGCATATGCAAGGCCCTGGGCTTGACCCTAAGCACTGAAAAACAGATGTATTCAGGATAAAATTAATGAACAATTAATGATAACACTGGCCTATTTTGTCATTTAAAAACTATCGGGTTTTACTACCATTAAAATAATTATAAAACCTAAAAGAAACCATAGAGGAACTGATTAAAGTTTTTCTATTGCAATTATTCTTAAATTTATATTCTTTGAATAAGTATAATTTCCAGATTGCCATGGACAAGTAAATGTCCTGGTTAAAATAGTTAGAAATAAGTGTGGTTTTTTTTTTTTTTTTTTTTTTTTGACTATGCGGAAAGGCTTCTTAATTATCATAAAATGAAGAGATTACATCAGTTCATCTTTCAGCTGAATTCTCTTGTGGGTTAATAGTGTTCTCTGAGAAAAAGGCCAAAGAGGTTCATGTTACTTTTAACATTGTATTTATGTATTTACTCTGATTATCCACATCAGCTCATCTCAATCTCTTGAACACTCCAGTTTTTAGATTTGCAGTGTAAATGGGGTTTAGAAAAAAAATGAAAAGTTAAAATTGGAGAGTGGACTAGTTCGGGGTGATTTCTTTAGGTACACCTGTTTGTTTGTCTTGTCATTTCACTGGATCATGTACACCTCCTGGCTTCCAGAAATTAGGTTCCCCGCATTTTAATTCAGAGGTGCCTGTGCATCACAGACCAGTGTTTCAGTCGTGGACAGGCCACATCTACAAAGGTCCTGCAAGGTTATAACCACCAGCATGTTACCCAGTGCTGTCTAATCAGTGATGAAATTGCCTTAGTATTCCCTTTATTAAACCACATATGACTGTATTGTAGTGTTATTGAAATTGCTTGTAAAAACAACAGGTTTTCCATTTTTTGGCGTTGCAAGTCTTGGTTGTCACAATTGTTAAATTTGGACCTGAGGTCTAATTTCTTGGACAGATACTCTGTAAGATAAGTCAAGTAATCCTAGTGATATGTGCATCTGTCTACCATTTTCTGATTTATCTAGCTACTCCTGTCTTCAGTTTTGAAAAAGAAATTGACAGATGTCTTCCTTTATCTCTGCCTCAGATAAATTTTCCCTGAACTAATCTTGTCAACAGAAACATGAAATAATTTATTCCTGACAAGATCAACAAAGTAGTTCTTTTTTATTAAGCTGAAGTGAATACCTACTTGAAAATAATAATATATCTTCTTTGTATGTGAACTTCAAATTTAAAAATCATGAAAAGGACTCTCCAGTGTCAGAACATCAGTCTGGAGGTTCCTTTGTCATCAGGTGCTATTTCTATCATAATTGTGAGTTATCAAGCTAAGTCTGAATGTTTTATCATTCATCTTTGTAGAATACCTTCTCTAGAATAATGCTGTTTCATGTCTTTAACACAAACTTTAATTTCTGCCTTTATTTTCAGTTGTAAAATTTTGTTTTTGAATTCTCATTGAAGTTTAAAATTATCACACATATGAAGGCGTGGTTACAGTTTGGACACACACTTTGCAGGATGGAGACCTCACTGCCACAATCCTTTCTCCCAGCCCCCAAAAGAAAAGTTTGTTGACAACTCCAAAGCTAAAGTAAATTAGCTTATTTTGTTCTTGTAAATGGCTGTTGAAGCTGTTTCTTCAGAATTAAAATGTTGAAAGTATAAAATTACTTTTCTGTAATTTAATCCGGTAGTGAATTTCAGAGATTATATATGTCTACAATTAACAATGATCATTAGTTCTGTAATATGAACAGTACCTAAAGTTCTTATTTATTTACTGAGATGTTTTTGAGCCTTTTCTGTTTTGTCTTTTCTTGGCATTGCATATTGTTGTATGTTAGATTATCCTAGTTCTCTCTCGGCAGACAATTCTCCTGTAGATCATTTGTTCTCACTGAGAATGCGGCCATGGAGGTTCTTGCTGCAGGGCCATCGCTGGGTAATACTTCTGAACTATGTGAAACTGCTGATTTTATGAGTCAAGAATGACCAAATGTTAGCAACTTCCTAATTTATATTCAAGAAACAAACAGAAGATCGTTTAGAACAGACATCCTGCGCTCTCTCTCATCCTAGCTCTTCTTGTCAGCCTTTCACTCGTTATGAAGGAAACTCTACAAAGAACCATAGTCTCCTCACAGTTCCGCCTCATCTTATTGCTAAATTCTCTAGTTTTCAAATATATTTTATCAAATGAAAGCAATACCTTTGGGACATAAGTTACATAAGCCTTTCATTCAATCCCTGTATACTTATTGCAGTAATCAAGAGTATGTAGTAGTCTATACATATCACTTAGAGTATAAATAACTCCCCTCACTTCTGTGACTCAAATTTTGCTAACTAAAGAACTTTATCCTCTTGGTAGACAGTCTATTAAATAATGAATAAGTACTATGTTATATAGTCAACTTTGTGTAAAATGTCATTTAAAGATTTTCCTTATGTGCTTATGTTTCATGGCATAAGAATAAAAGTATGAGTATAAAAATGCATATAAACAGATGAGGCTTCTCTTCAGGAAACTCAATTTTTAATCTAGAAGGTTGTATATTAGGTTGTTCCAAACTTAGAGTATATTCCCATATAAATTCTATTGTAAACAAATAATGAGGGTAACAGCCAGCAAAAGCTAACCTAGTGCATAGTAT
Source organism: Petromus typicus (assembly GCA_004026965.1). Classification (NCBI taxonomy): domain Eukaryota; kingdom Metazoa; phylum Chordata; class Mammalia; order Rodentia; family Petromuridae; genus Petromus; species Petromus typicus. Next base: position 124,143 of record PVIR01001041.1, on the reverse strand, counting down.
GCTTGAGAATTACTTTAGACATCTTGTTGTTGGTTACATTTTTGCAGTAGGAAAACCTAACTCTAATCTCGATGACTACTTGGTATGCTTCTCCCAAGCTGGCCCTGCCTATGTACATGCTCTGTCTGACCTGTTCCTCAGATGCTCTGTCCCCAAACCTTTCTGCTGCCTTCAGTTCCAAACGTCCTTATCAGTATTTCCAAACTGACCTGTCTCACGTGTCCAGAAAAAGAAATTTACTTTAACCCATTCATTTTAAAGTGTTGGTGGACTCCAGACCTTTTGTCTCAGAGAAACCTGCATTAAAAATAAACATGTTGCTGTTGGCACAAATTAATCTCAATGAGCAAAACACTAAAACAAAAGTAAAAATTTTGTTAGTGCTGGTGAGGCTGTGTGAGGCAAGAAATATCATAAAGTGACCTAACTTGGTAACCTGCCCCCTCGCTTTGAAGCCATGTGATGTCTGTGACCTTGAAGAGGGATTGGATCCCTGTGGTTACAGTCTCGTGGAGTCAGCCTGCCGGTGCTGCTTTTCTCCTTCAGTGACGGTCCCAGATCTCCTGTGAGATCTGTTTCCATCTCATACTACCTCACCTCACCCTAGGTCTCTTCCAGCTCTGTTAACAGGTGAACACTGTCCATGCTTACAAAATAAATCCCCTTTTTCCTGTTACCAACAATTTTTCAAGAGATGTAAGGGTAGGAAAGATAATCCTTTTCATTTTAAAAAATTATTATTTCTAAATAGCTGGCACTTAGCAATTTCGGTTTTTTTCAAACTCTACTGAATAAAATTGCTGAGGTATTCTAAAATGATTCTGAAATTTTAATTTTGCTTTATCATATAAACACCTAGTTAATGTTTACATGGAAGACTTGTATTTTGTGGCATCATTTCTTCATATTTCCTTTTCATACATTAATGGAATTGTCTGCTTGCCTCCAGATGAGCAGGAGTGTTGCTGTGTTGGGGTCTGTGTAGGGCAAGTGCACTTGGTTAGAGCATGAACTGTACTTCACAGTAGCCGGATGTGCTTTGCACTCTGCTCTTGTAGATTTATTTTGTTTACAGTAGACTGATGTCAGTTTTGTAAATGTTTTTTCTTAGCACTTTAACTGTGAGTGTACAAACTTTTAAATGTAGTGGTTGTATATTTTGGTTATAAACTGGAAGTTTTTAATAAAATTAAATAACTTGTTCTCTTTTCTGTCCTTAGTATCTGATTGACTATAATTTTCTTTGTCATATTGCAGTCTGTTTAACATACTAACATTCCTATTTTTGAATTAGGTTTTATATTTTATATCATAATATTACTAAGGTTTAAATTGGTAAATACGTAGAAATCACAGCACTGTGGACCATCCTGTGCCATGTCCTTTTCTCTCATACTCACTTTGTCAGTACGACTAAGAACCTGCTCTGGTCGTTGTTATGGCCTTACTACAGAAGCACTGCGAGGCACATGACAGAAGCCCAGTAAATAGCTGTTGAACATAAATACATTGAGGGGTTTACATCAAGGCTCATATAGCAATTATCAGGGATCTTTTCATGCACAGGCAGGCAGACGAGGAGTTAGACCACTACTACTAACACTTTTACGTATCTTTCTTGTATCATATAATTTTTAGTCAGAAGGGGACCTAGAAATCATAAGAGCCAGTCTTCCACCCGGGGCAGAAATCCCTCAAAACCATCTTTTATTAGCTTCAAATTAAATGGTCTCCATAGTAAGAAGCTCATCACTCTATAAGGACTTACATTCCAATTTTGAAAGGTTCTTTTTTTAAAAATTAGAGACAGAGTCTCACTATACATTTCAAGTTAGCAGTTTAGCGTTGAACTCACTATGTAGCCCAGGCTGCCTCAAACTTGAGGCAATCCTCCAGGCTCAGCCTCAGATTTTAGATGTGGCACCACACTTGGTCAAAATAGTTCTGCTTATTATAAAAGGCTTCCCAGCTGTTTATGGTGGCATACATCTGTAATCCCAGCACCCAGGAGGCTGAAGCAGGAGGACTGCAGTAAGTTCATGTTCAGCCTAGGCTACATAATGAGGCCTTGTCTGGAATTTTTTTTAAAAAGGCTTTGCATATGTTGAATGTAAAATAAAACTTTGCTTCTTGCTACTTCTCTATAATAATTATGTTGAACAATCATTCTTCCTATGATTACTTCCTAGACACTGAGATAGTGCCCTATTTCCTTCAGTCTTGTCTGCAGCACCCCGTTTCCCTGTGACAGCCTATCAGACTAACTGTTCCTTTCCAAAGTACTATAGCTGTGTGATATTCCACTTAAAGTCCGCAGAACTACACACCTCTGTCCAGAGGCTACACAATCAGCGAACAAACAAGCACACTCAGTTCTGTTCACTGTAGTTGTATTAAGGCTAAATATACCCAGAGACCTTCTCTTCCAATGACTGAAGTATATAGCTATCCAAAAAATGAAGTTACTATATTTACATGTTCATGAATTGACCCCACTCTGTCTGCTAAAGTCAAGTATTTCCTCGAAGTACTAATTGATTACCTACTACATGCCTGACAGTGAAGCAAATAAGATTCTTAATCTCCTGACAGTTTGATTCTAAATGAATAAAATATTTAATTAAGATAGGAAAATACCCTAAATGATTGTACTGTGATTTCTGGACCTAGGGTGCTCCCATCTGGAGGAGAGTGGGAGGAAGAGTGTTCTGTTGTGTTCCAGGGTTTAATGTTCCTCACTAGCTAACTTAGGCTAGTGCTGCTAACCACGATGAACGTGCTGGAGCCCGTCGACGCACACGCACACAGGTTTTCTCTCCAAAGTGAAAGGACTGGACCAAGCCAGTGGTTTGTAGTCTGTGGGATACTGTCCTCAGATAACAGCAGACTTTAAAGGGCAAACAAAGCGCCTGGACTGCCACTTACCCGGCTATCCCGCCCCTCCTCTGTTGCATCACTTGAAGCATCCGTATAGAACTCTATTGTTCTAATCTCGATTGTGATGTCAACGGAATCTACACGATACAGTTGTTAGAACTGTATGTACAGACCCACACAAATGTATGTCCATAAGAAAAGGTGACATCTGCATAAGCGAGACCATCTATGCCAGGTACCAAAAGATGTTACCACTGAGGAAACTCAGTGTAGGGACTGTTTCTTAAAATTGTACTTGAATCTATAATTATCTCAAAAAGTTTATCACATTCTTTAAAATGATCTCTAGGTTTTCTAAAATTTCCTAGATCTTTTTCTAAAATCCGATGATTCATGCCCCATTTAATTTCTAGGTGCGTTTTTTCCTCTCTTCATTTTAACAACATACTGGCATTTGTTATTTTAAAGAGATTCTAAACTTGGAATGAGCCCCTACTCAGAAATCCTTCAGTTCTTATTTGGCCCTCCTAGAGTTATGTTTTCAAGTGAAACAAGACCCTATATATAAAGAAAGTAGCCGTCACATCCTGCTGGTGCCCAGTATCTCCTTCCCAGTCTAAGTGTCCCGGACAGCGTCCCTAATGTCCACTCTACTTCCCAGAAGCAGTGAATGTCTACTGTGGGAAAAGGACTTTCCCTGGCTGTGGCTGGACGGGTGTGATTTGAAAGGTCTTAACCTGCTGTCCCTGACCTTAAAGATGGAGGAAGGGTACCAGGTGCTAACGCCTCTCAGTGCTGGAATTGCTTTCAGCTGACACCCAATCAGGACACTCCCACTGTAGTGTACTTACTTCTGCCTACAACTGTACTAGCAAAGAAATCAAGTGTACAGTCTTCAGAAAAGAACCGCTGGCCTCTTGATTATAAAAAATGAAATCCATGTCAGATTTCTGTCAGCTACACAACCGTAAGATCATTACTAGTGTTGTTTCAGCCCCTCCGTTTGGGGTAATTTGTTATGGCACCAGTGAAAAGTAAAAACACTAAGCCACCTACCTATGCAAGCACATAGTGGGGAGTGGCCCAGTGAACCCACTAGGAGGTAGGAACACTGCGTGGTACTGGCTAGTTTCCAGGAAGCAAACTGTGAGTGCGGTGGAGACAGTGGAGGCGCTGACATCACCTAAGAGCAGTCAGCTGCTGGTGCCTCCATCTAACTTCATCTGACTCATTTTTTCACCATTGTTCGTTCAGTTTTTCTCTCCATTTACTCCCATATCTGCAGTACATCCTGCTTTCTTCCTCAAACATCTCTTCATTTTTCTTTGTTAAAAGAATCAGGCGTGTTTTATCACCCCAAATTCTTACCTATTTGTCAGAAAGAAGCAAGGATCTGCTTAGGCCTTGGAAAGATGTTGAGATTTTTAAGTGTGCCAGCCATTGGGAAGGTTAGCAAATGTAGCTCTGTAAGCTGGTATCTGCTCCTGAGCAACATACACAAGAGAGCTATTTGCAAATCCACTTACTTTTTAAGCCACAAAATCAGTCAGTCAAAACTATTTTTAAAATAAACAACAGCAAAAAAAGAAAAGTTTTGGCTGAGGTACTGATGAGTCAAAATCCTCTGTCAGCAGCAGGAGAATTGCACTGAGACCCTTACACTCTCTCACTGTAGACAGCTCAAGTGTGAAAGGTCTACAAGACTCATGATAGACTTTAGCAATCCCAGACAGTATCAGAGGAGCTACTGTGCAGTAATAAATGCAATAGAGCTATTTAAACACTTCACAATCAACAAAGTTTCCATTTTTATTTTAGGAATTTTTGGACACCAGATTTGTTAGAAAAGTGCTAAATATGGGAAATATATTCAGGCACTATATCTGTACAGAGCTTCTGTTTTCCCATATGTCCAGCAGCCAGAAGGGCAGAGGAGGGAAGTTACTTTCTGGCAACCAATTTGGCACAGCTATGTCAGTTCGAAGGCACCGTTTGTTGAAGTTCTCAGGGCTGGGATGACACGTGTACCCTCCTCCACTTCACTGGACTCCAGATGAACCTTGGCTATAATGAGAAGGATAAATCCCTTGCCTTTCAGTGTGATGATAAAAATTGTTGAAACTTCCTGAGGTTGTGTGAGTTTTGTGAATTCCAGGAATTGGTTTTATTTCTAGCCCCGTTGCTGTAGCATTAAAATTAATTAGCAAGTCCAGAGAACTCAGGAGAGAGCAAACTAAATCCTTTAATCTAAAAATCCTTTCTTTTTCCACCTTGCTCTGTTCATTAATAGGTTTTTTTTTTTTTTTTTTAGAAACATGATTTATTTAACTAACAAATAGTGCTGGGAAAAGTAGATATCTTAATGTAAAATAATAAAACTAGAACCCCATCTCCTTGTATAAAAATTCAAAATGCATCAAAGGCCCGCATATAAGACCTGAAAACTTGAAACTGCTAAAGGAAACAAGGGCAACACTTCAAGCCATAGGCAGAGGCAAAAACTTCCTAAATAGTACACCAATAGCAAAGGAAATAGCATGAATGATCAAATGGGATTGCAGTGAATCAAAAATTCTGCACAGCAAAAGCAGCAACCAATAAAATGAGATAGCCTACAGAGTGGAAGAAAATCTCCATCAGCTATTCTTCTAATAGGGTTGACATCAAGAAAAATAGAATGAAAAAAAATCAAATATCCCAATTAATAAACAGGCAGTATAAAACTAACATCTTTAGCCTCTAAGGAAATATAAATTGAAACTACATTGAAATGCCACCTTGCCCCAGTCAGAATGGCTATCAGAGGAATACAAGAGCAGCCAAAGCCGGGAGGCCTGCCTGGAAGCTCCAGTAGGTGAAGCAAGAGTTCAAGCCCATACGTTTGTAGCAGGTTCAAAGCCAGCCTGCACCACAGAGTGAAGCTGATTTAGAAAGCAAGCAAGCAAGCAAAACAAGAAAGAAAAAAAAAAAAGGGAAAACAAAAAACAATAAATGCTAGAGTAGATGCAGGGGGGAAGGAGCCTTTCTACACTGATGGTGGGAATATAGATTAGTGTAGCTTCTATGGAAGCTTTGTAAGGTTTCTCAAAAGACTAAAAATTGAGTTACCACCTGACCCAATTCTATCATTCCCTGGTATATGCCTGAAAATTTCCTGCATATCATGTTTATTGCAACCTAACTCACAATAGCCAAAATATGCAACCAGCCTAATGCTGTCAGCGGATAAATCAATATAGAAAATGTGGTGGAGTATTATTCAGCAATAAAGAAGGATGAAATTAACTGGAGATGACCATGTTAAACAAAATAAGCCAAACTCCAAAGACAAGTAACACGTTTCCTCTAACATGGAATCTAAAAAAGATGACATGAAAATAGGGGGACTTACCAGACAAGAAGGAGACAATAAAGGGAAGGGCTGTATGGAAGGGTAATGCAAGGCTTAGATATGATAAAAATATATGGATATATGAAAGTACATTGAAAAACTTTTGTAACAAGCACTAATTAAATGAATTTCATTTTTAAATGATTTTTAAATAATCCAAAAAGAGTGTGCCCAAGGAGACAAATAAAAAACATCGGATTACTGTAGCTTAGCCAAGATAGCAACTTGCTTTCCGATGGTAGTTGTAGAGATGGACAAGATATTCGGGAAGCATCAGGAGGTATTTTGAAGGAATAGGATCACTGGATGTGACAGCAGAGGGGAAAGGGAGAACAAAAGATAAGTCTGTGTTTGGCTAGAACAACCTACTGAACTTGGTGCCACTTAATGAAAAGGGACAATCACGGGAAAAATGGCTGTTGGAGGGAGGAAATCAAGTGTTCTGTTTTGGTGACCATGACCTACCCGAGTGAAGAAGCCAAGGGAGCAGTTGGACATAGGAGTCCGATCCTCCAGTTGAGACTGTGGACTACATAGATATTTAAGAACAATCAAGATGTAGAATTGAGGGCTGGAGATTTAGCTCAGTGGTTCCGGCACCTGTCTTGCAAGCGCAAGGACCCAGGTTTGATCCCCAAGTAACCACATACAATACTGCGCGTGGAGACTCATGCCCAGCAGCAACCAGTACCACATACCATAGTGCCAGGCGTGGTGGCTCACGCCTGTAATCCCAGCACTCGGGAGGCAGAGGCAGGAGGATTGCTGTGATGTGAGTTTGAGGCTGAGCTCAGGGCCAGCCTGAACCACAAAGTGAGACCCTGTCTCAAAAAAAAAAAAAATAAATAAAAAATAAAAAAGTAGAATTGAGCTACATGAGAGCTTGGAATAAACTAAAGAACTTGTGTAGCAACAGAAAACTGGGAAAGAAATCAAGAGAGAGGTCAGTAAGGTATGAAGAAAACAAAGGGACTGTGTTATCAAAGAAGCCAAAATTGTCTGCAAAGAAAGAAATTAAATTGGTCAAATGATACTTTTAAAGACCAAATAAGATGATGACTGGAAAAGACCTTTAGCTTTGACAACATGAACGTTATTTAAGAAAACTACCTGAGTGGAGTGGGAAGGAATTTGGATAGGCATGGATTAAAGATGACACGGGAACTTGCATTTCCAGCACCTGGGAGATTAAATACGTTCAGTGACCTTCAAAAGCCAAAATTCTGAATGATATATAAAAGTCTTTTCATATTTGTCTTGCTTAGCTAGCATGATCATACCAACAAGCGTCATAAATAAAGTAAAAGTGAACAACTACTAGAGATAAGCACCACCACCTTTGGCTCGGGAGTTCTATTGGCATATTTGCAAGAAAGCTGAACTCCAAAGGATTATACATGCTCTCACTGTGAAGGCAAAGGAGGAACAAATAGAAAAAGACACAGGACAGGGCATCAAAGAAACATTATTGCTTCAAAGTCAGCTCTAGTTATCAGGAGGATAGCAGGATCTCCCCCGGGGACTTACGGTCCTGACAGTCACCATACATATTTTTGGTCCAAATATTCAGTTATCTGTATGTAGAATAGAACTCAGAGGGTGCTCGATTGCTGTCATCTCATGCAACTGCCAAAAGTAAGTCACATTTTCTTTAGAAGAGTGGATTTTCAAATCAGAGGTCATGGAATTTCCATGCCCAATTATGCAAGATAAATGAATAGTTCATAGTCAAAACACACAAGAGAAGATGAGACTTTCTATTTTAGAAGCAATAGACACACAATATAAAATACCCCTTTGACAGATTTAAAGAAACAAATATACTAAGTTTACAAGAAACAGGATGCTATGAAAAATGACTAGGAAGATCTACAGAAAAAGACCTAATTGAATTTCTCAGAGTGGACAATTACAATTTAGTAACTAGAATTAGAAACCACAAGTTAAATACCACCAAGGAGAAATAAGTGAGGAACAGTAAAACAAGGTGATTTGTCAGTGTCTGGAGTTTTTTGATACTCTTTCTCTGAGAGGTGGGTTTAATCCTCCTTTTATACATGGATGTGACATACTGGCTCACTTCTAGGAAGTGAATAGAGCAGAATGAAGGTGTGGGATTTGGGAAATGGGCCAAAGGCCCTGATGTTTCATCTCTCTCTCTTCCTCGTCGGGAAAACAGCTGCCATGAGGACACTGAGGAGCTCTATGGTGAGGTCCCCAACTGAGGAGCCAAGGCCTCCTGAGTGAGCTTCTTTAGCAGAGCTTTCCATCCTGAGCCATGCCTTTGTTCTTTGTTTGTTTTTGTTTTTTTCAGGTACCAGGGATCGAACTCAGGACCTTGCAGTTGCAGGCACTGTGCCCCTGAAATCCCTGGCACATCTAATTGATCTTTTTTGGGTGGCAGATACTGAGGGATTGAACTAGGGACAATGTGCTTTCCAGGCCGGTCCCAGAACCCCTGAGCTAAATTCCCAACCCCATGCCTTTGTATGCCTTCAGCCCAGGTGGATGGCTTGACTGCTAGGAGACGCTGAGTTAGACCCATTTGGCTAGGCCACTTCTGGATAACTTTGAAATGTAAGTTTGTGTTACTTTAAGTACTAACTTTGGGGATACTTTGTTATGTGTCATTATATGACACCGATATAACTGGAATTCCAGCTCTCTGGGAGGCTGAAGGAGCACAATCACAAGTTTGGGCAACTTAGCAAGATCCTATCTTAAAAAAGGGGGGGTAGATAATCAGTACAGATGCCCTGGGTTTAATCCCTAGTACAAAAAATAAATAAATAATTTTAAAGAAATTAGCCCTAAGTGGAGCAAAGAGAAATGGAGAATGTGTGAAGTGATATTACATCAGCATTATGGTTTATATCTAGACACATACATACACAGGCAGGGATTACAGAGGTGCTAGATCGTGGGGATATGATTCCTCTTGGTGGATTAGTCCACTGGTGAGTTTGTAGCTTAATGTGATGTTGGGAGATGGATCCTAGTTGGATGAGGTAGGTCCCTGCGAGTGTGACCTGAAAGAGTCCGTCACCCTCCCGTGATCTGTCTCTCTGCTTCCTGTCTGTCACGTGCTCTCTCTCTCTCTGTCCTCTCTGTCTCTCTCTCTGTATCTTTTCCTCTCCCTCTCCCTCTCCCTCTCCCTCTTTCCCTCTCTTTGCTAAGAAAAATGCAACACCCAAAGTTAAGGAAGGAAAGGTTTATTTTGCTCTCTGTCTATAGAAGTTTCAGTCCATAGCTGGCTGGTTCCAAGGCAGACGGAAGGTAGCAAAGCAAGCAAGCCCTTGATCCTAGCATTGCACCTTGACTCGTTCACAAACCATCTAGAGATCCAGCCACCTCTGAAAAAACCCACTATGAGGGCATGAGGCTTTGAGGGGACATCTAGACACAGCCATAACACGCGCCACGAACCACTGTCCTCTGCCATACTGCTCTGCCGTACAGCCTGCCAACCATGCAAGGACTGAGACTACTGAAACGCAGCTAAGTAAACATCTCTCCCTTAAATTGTGGGTGTTAGGTGTTGTGTCCCAGGGAGAAGACAGTGACTGAGACAGTCAGCCTTCTAGAAAAAGTAACAGTAAAAGTGTGAGTGTGAATAGCTGAGAATCTGCCACAATTGTTGAAAGATGCTAATCATCAAGTCTATGGAGACCAGCCAATCCCTTTTTTAATCAGGGCTGGGAATCAAAACCAGGGCCTCACACTGGATAAGCACACACTGTACAACTGAGCTGTGCCCCAGGCCAAGATGACCTTTTCACAGCAGTGGCCCTTGCAGGAAAGCTGAAGAGTGACAGAGGGGGAGAAACAAAGCTAGTGGCAGTGGCATAGAGGCAGATCAATCGCAGAGGGAAAACAATGGCACCGAAGGCTAATTTAGCCACAGCAGTCGTGGAAACCAGAAGACAGGAATATATCTTAATTTACCAGGAGAAAAACAACTGTAAACTAAGACTTACAAACCAGCAAAACTATCTCTCAAGATCGAGGGCTACAGTAAGTGTCTGAGTAGCTGACAGAACTGTGGCCACCTGCACTGGTCCCTCCCTACCCACTTCTTGTTCAGTGTGGAGAGTAATGCCATACAATCACACACTTCAGTGCAACATGAGGAAAAACATCACAGGTTTCAAATTACCTGAAGTTGTAAACACTGTTTTGCAGGGAGCTTTCTCTTGATGCTCCATTGCCAGGCTGTGCAGAGGGCGGGGGAGGCTGCAGGAAAACTGCACCTAAGTCAGAAGCAAATACTGAACTAAACTCAAAGCGCACTTCAGATATTGAAATACAGGACCAGGGTCTTGTCAGATCAGATGCTCAAGGAGCATAAAGAGATATGCAAGACGAGGATGGGTCACTTTGTGGGGGCAGAGACTCAAAATAATAGTGCCGGAAGATGTGCCTTTTGGGAAATGGGTAACAAAAGGAGTTGAAGAATCAAGAGAGGAAGTCTTAGTACCTCGCAGGACAAAGAGAAACACAAAGTCAAACACACAGCTCCTCCCTCTACTCTCCCAAAGCTACTCACGCAGGGGCACGCCGAACTACCCACAACTCTGCCCATGAAATGCACCGCTGTGAGCAAACATCCCTACAGACCTCACAGAACAAAAGTCAAGATGCGTTGGCTCATCATAGTTCATCCCCAGATCCAACCACGAATCTGAGAAAAACTGTTAACAGAGCACTTACTCAGATCTAAGAGAAGACTTGAGTCTTTCGAATGAATGGGTCCATTTGGTACAGAGAAAGCTGACTCTCAGAGTCATCAGCTCCGGACTTGCTGGTGTGGTGAGGCAGCCCCAGCCCCAGCAGTCTCCACCTGCACGATCTTGTGACAGTCCTTCACTGTTAGCTTCTGAGTTTAAGTCTTGACATTGTTTTTTAAATAGTCGTAAAGTATACATAATGTTTATCATTTTAAATGATTTTAAATGTATACTTCAGTGGCATGAACTTCAGCCACGTGTTGTACAACTGCCATTACCAGCCATATACAGAACTCCTGACCTAACCCTGCATGCGTCCTGGCCACTGTGACAGGAGCAGCTCTCCTCCCCCAACCCCTCTATAATTTGGTAAAATTGTGTTTTCCACAGACTGTTAAGTCTATTTTCTAGCTACCTTTTTACCTGGGACATATTAATATATTTTCTTTCCGGTGTTACCGGTCATTCAGAGCCCAGCCATGTCTTCTCCTTGCCTGGCGGTTCCGCAGGGGCCTCCCTAGGGCAGGGGTGCAGAGCCTGGCTTCGTGCACACTGCCGGCGCAGCTCCCCTGCCACCTGGCAGAACCAGGGATGTCTGAGTTCTGTCACAAGTGGTTGGCCGGGAGGCTCCCTAAGCTGGTTGCTTCTGATAAGTCATCACCCTTAGAGAGCTCACAGCGGTTTTTTAAGTGTGTGCGGTGGTTTGGGACGGAGGATACAGTCCAGCTTTGATCTGAATTTGGCTCTCATTTCTGGGTGAGAAGTCCAGGGTAGGGCTACGGGATGAGGCTGCGGGGCAGGAGTTGCTGGTGCTGTTATGGGTTAGATCTAAAATGTCCTCCAAAAGCCCCATGGGTGAGGAAGGTGATTAAACCACGAGGCGCTGTGCTCACCAGGGGGTCCATCTGTCAGTAAGCTCCTGGCCACGCCTGTCGGGGTGGGGGTGTCCCAAGGGCACAGCCTGGAAGGGCTTGTTCTTTGCCCTGTTTCCTGGTTGCCCTGAGTTGAGCACCTCCCCTCCGCTGTGTCCATCGGCTGTCAGCTGAATCCTTGAGACCTATGAGCCAAAACAAACCTCTCCTCTTTGAAGTGGTAGATGTCGGACATTGTGTCCCTTCTCAAAAAAGAAGTATTTCATTGAAATTCTCACTATTACAATGACTAATACGTTAGAATCCAAGGTAGACAGATAGATAACAGAGATTCTATTAAAATGTACTTTTTCTAGTTAAGAAGAGGATTTTTCTTTCTCTTCCCCATTAGCTTATCAGCACAGGTTAATTTATAGATTAGCATCTTTATTTTCAAATGGGATAAGATAAAGAAGAGAGGGAAGCTAGCCAGAGAAAGAGCTCCAACATGGGGGCAGTCCTGGTAAGGCAGGAGGCTGGAGGCCTCGCGATTACACTACAGTTTTGTCTCCTGCGGGGCTTCTGGCACACTGGGGTTAAGACACTCTGCAGGACGCTGGCTTCCCCTCTGTCTTTTCTAGGCACTGATCACTGCGTTCTCCAGCTGGAAACACATCTTCCTCCTTTTCCCTAACTTCCTGCTCCTCCCTTACCTGTTTTGAAGGCAAAGAAAACAATATAAATGTGTCGACGGGAGGGCAGCCAAGTCTCTTTTAAAGACTCTCAGGAGTGGAAAACTCGGAGGCGGGCAAACTGTGAAGAGCCAGGCTTGGTAAACACGTCAGGCTCTTGGCAGTCTCTGTCCCAACTCCTCACTCTGCCGTGGCGGCACAAAAGCCACCATGCCTGTGCTGTTTGGGACAGGACGTAAGCAAATGCGTGGGGCTTGCTCCAATGAAACAGTACTTCCATGACAGGCAGGGAGTTCAATTTGGTCAGAGAACTACAGTTTGCTGACCCCCCCATCCAGCTAACAATGGACACACATTAACTTGAGGAAGAACGTGACTAGAAACCCATTATGGGTCTAAGAGAGAGCTGTTCCTACTAGACAGAGCTATGCACATGTCATTTGCACAGCAAAGCTCAGTGGCTTATGCCTGCAGTTCCAGCTACTTGGGAGGCTGAGACAGGAGAATCCCCAGTTCAAAATCGGCCTGCCCACATCAAGACCCTCTCTCAAAATAAAATGGACTGAGGATGTGTACTCAAGTGGTAGAACACCCTATGTTTAATCCCCAATGCTTCAAAGAAAGAAAAGCTTTTACTTTCACACAAGTCATGTGGCAGGTGGGAGTTATGAAAAATTAGATTCCTCAGAAATTTCACATGTGTAGGGGAAGGTACTGGGACTGAACCGAAGGCCTCTGCACTGGGGCCTTTGCTACAATCCCCACCCATCTTTTATGATTTATTTTTGAGACAAACTGTCTTTAAATTGCTCAGACTTGGCTCTGCCTCAGCCTTCCAGAGTGCAGGGATTCCAGGCATATATCGCCATACCAGCTCTCTCAGAATATTTTAAGTCAAAAATGAGACTCAAGAGTCTGGACTTTAAAAGCACACTCAATACTGCTGCCTGTGGCCCAAGGACCACGCGTTGAACATCACCCCCACATCCCGGATTCCTGAATGTGCAAGCACCACAGGACCCCTGTGTCACAGACAGAGGGGGAGGCAGGTGTCCGAGGCTGTGCTGGAAGCTCTGCACCTCGGCCCTCTGCAGTGCCAGGCTGCTGGCTCATCCCTTGCGGACTGAGCAGGAAGGAGCAGGTCCCACTTTGGCTGTGTGTGTGTGTGTGTGTGTGTGTGTGCAGGAAGGAGCAGGTCCCACTTTGGCTGTGTGTGTGTGTGTGTGTGTGTGTGTGTGTGTGTGTGTGTCTCCCAGGGAGCAGATGTCACAGGCATCCTCACAGCGTCCTGTCAGCTGGGAGGAAGCTGACACAGGTGTCTGGCACAGAGGTTTCACACCTGAGCAGCCTTCTCCCTCTGCCCAACCCCCCACCCCACCCCCGCCGGCCACCCCACCCCCGCCGGCCACCCTGACCCCTGAATGGGAACTTTGTCTGCTCCAGCTCACAGACAAAGCCTCAGTTCTTTCAGGTGCCGCCTGCCCCGCCCCTTGGTGTTTAGGAAATCAAACTCCTGGGAAACCAGGTGGGCGGGGACTGTGAGGCTAGGGCTTCATTCCTGTAAGGGCCTAACCCAGAAATCCTGCCCTCCTGCCTCCCTTCCAACCGACAACGCCTCCTTCAGGAATGAGAACCCCAAGGCCAAGCCACACAAACTGGAGCTAAGCCATGTTGGAGGAAAGGGCGGGCATACTAGACCTTGAGTCCAGAGTGCCCTCCTGGGCCAGAAGTCTCTTCACATGACCAGAGGAGCCACCAGGGACCCCCAATCCATGGACAGCTTCAGAGACCACGGCACCATGTTGATTCCAAAATGTACAAGTAAAGCAGTCATTGCCTACGTCTGTTACTTCAAGAGAGTTACCCAGACAGGCAAGGTAGTGTGTGCCTATAATCCCAGCACTTGGGAAACTGAGACAGGAGGACATCTGTGAGTTCAAGGCCAGCCTGTTCTACATAGTGAGTTCAAGGCCAGCCTGAGCCACACAGCAAGACTGTGTCAAAAAATTAAAAAATCAAAAAGAGTGTTACTTATTTTTTCTTCCAGCAGATACAGTGCTTCTGTTTTAACATTTAAATCTTTGATCCATTTTTATTTAAATTCAGTACATGGTGAGAGATTTGGATCGAGGGTCAACCTTCTGCATGCGGGCGACCGGTTTTCTGAGCACCATCTCCTAAAGAGCCCATCCTTCTTTGGTGTATGGTTTGAACCGCTTTGTAAGAGACTGGTTGTTTCCATGTCCTCCGCTCCATTCCACTGATCCACCTGTCTGCTCTGTGCCCGTGCCAGGCAGGTCTTCACGCTGTAGCTTTGTGCTGTGACTTCAAGCCTGGGATTGTGACGTCTCTGGCTTTGTTGTTCTTGTCAGCCTGTTCTGTGGACCAAGCTGCGCGCCTTGGGTTCACACCCCCATGACTAGAAACATCGGCCCTGACATGGGCCGAGACTGTGTCTCCCAGTCCCAGCACAGTGTGGAGAGGACGCAGGACGAACCTGCTGATAATATTTCTAATCCTATTAATAGAGGAGTCATAAAGGGAGACCCAAATATAACTGTAACAGTAAATGAGACTAGTTGGCTCCCTAAAACCTATAATATGAGAGAGACTCTTAAACTAAAAGAAGAGAAAGACAGATTAAAAATTATACAGTAAAAGTGATGACATTCTTATTTTGCTTTGATAAAGATCAATGTTGTTTACAGGTAACATAAAAAATGTGGTTGTTTATGATTTCTTCTAGTGCTACTTTCTATTTCATTCTTTTAAACTCTTTCTGTCTTATACTCATGGGTTTGAGAGGAAAGTATTACAATCAGACTGATATCTTAAATATTCTAAATCTTTCACCATGTTAGATGTACCAGGCCTCACATGAAACAGATTGGGCTTATTTGTGACAATGCCTGAACGTTAATCCTCGAATTATTCTTAATATTTCCTATGAAAATGTCATTGACTAGAATCTTTTTGGTTCTATTCCAGGAAAATTAACTCAAGTGACATCACCACATGTTTAATGGCTCAATAAAAATAAAAAACGTAGCTTTCAGATATGTATACCTCTGCCCTACTTATTGCTAAAGCCTCTTTTCATTAGAATACTAAAAACTTTACTCTTATACATCGTACACCATATATATCTAAATAAATACAAGTCTGACTCGTGACTTAACTTTTTAAAATTTATATATTCATAAAACAAAAAACCAGCTGTGGTTACCAATATACCTATTGAAGAAATAGACTCGGCGGTTTAGAGACCTGATCTTTTTAAAAAGTAGAACTTGAGAAAACATAAAAGACCTGTTTTGGCATGTGTTAACCTGCCACACGTTGCTGATAAGAGACATTCAGGATACCTAGAATCAGGGACAAGGTTTTAATGTGAACTATACAAACTGTCTGTCGTTAACACCCATCCCTTCAGTTATGGTTCAGCAGAAGACAGTGGGCCTCATTATCACAAATTGGTACGGGGGCCTAGAGCTCCTTTTCCTTATAGCCACTGCAACTACAGCCGCAGTGGCCCTGTCTCAAACAAGTCCAAAATACACATCATATAGATGGTTTTTCTAAAAATGTCACCAAAACTTTCCTATACTCATAAAATCAACACTGAGCTCTTTAATAAAGGTACCTGCAAGGTTCATGAGTTGCAATTGTGAGCTCCCCCTTCAGCGTCTATGGTATTTTTCTACAGAGGCTGGTAGTCAATGATGGGTAAAGAGAGATACAAGAGATTACCAACCTAAGACAAAACATAGGTACATAGATACTCATGGCTTAATGACGGGTAAAGAGTCACCTTGACACCTCTCACCTAAGACAGACACAGTCATCTTACATTTATAAATTGTTTTAAAAAAGAGAGAACCATAAGCCAACTTATAACCTCCATCAACAAGTTCTAAACAGGTGTTTACCATACTGATTAATTGAGCTATTAAAAAGAACTAAGAGACTGGTTAGAGTTATTGCTACTGTCACTTTCACTGCTGCTACTACTAGACTTGCTATACATCAATCCATCCAAAATACTGACTTTATAAGACAATGATACCAACACTATAAACAACTATAGACACATTAAACTAAACTAAATACTAAAACCATTAATAACCTAACTAAATCAAGACAGGCTGTTATAACTTTGAGAGGTCAATTAGACACTGTGAGAAAACAACTAAAGTTAAAAAGTGATAGAAACTATATATATATATATATATATATCACTTCTATACTTTATTTATTTATTTTAGGTTTTTTTGAAATACGGTCTCGCTTTGTAGTTCAGGCTGGCCCTGAACTCAGCCTCAAACTCACATCACAGCAATCCTCCTGCCTCTGCCTCCCAAGTGCTGGGATTACAGGCGTGAGCCACCATGCCCGGCACTGTGGTAAGTCGTACTGGTTGCTGCTGGGCATGAGTCTCCACTCGCAGTATTGTTATGTGGTTACCGGGGATCAAACCCGGGCCCTTGCGCATGCAAGACAGGCGCCGGAACCACTGAGCTAAATCCCCGGCCCCACTTCTATACCTCATAATATGACAGTATGATTGAGCTAAAATAATATTATGTGTATTACATCATCCCAAAACTAATTTGATTTAGGACCTCATTCAAGACATTCGACAAACTTTTTAGAGAGAAATTGTCTGTTCTATAATGTCTTACTACATCCCTTAAAACCTATAAATAACAAGTTAACTTTACAAATACACAACATTCTAGTATAAAAACAAAAGCGGGATATGTAGGGGGAAAAGGTAGCCATTTAACATTTTCCTGGGACTACCAGTCAGAACTCCTGAGTTTCCTTATCACCAGTTCAAACACTGGGATAAGAATCAGGAAGAACTTCAAAGCCTGTCCCCAGAAATGCTCCAGCCCACCTCTTCTGTTTTTACCCCTATACATTGCTACTTTGTATTGGCTCCATAATGAAAGAGCTGTTGAAAGACAGCTCAGTGGTTCAGACCTCTGAGGCTGTTCTCCCTGCTGGATCTCATCCCTGAGTGCCTCGTTTCCTTCTGCGACCCCAGACATACATCAGACTTACACCGACATTTCTCAATCACTTGAGTGTGGGAAACCGAAGTATTATAAAGCCATTCAAAGTGAGAACGAGGGCCAGCTGCTTGGAAGTGTTTATAAAGTTAGTAATGAAAATAAAAGGAAGGACACATTGAACTCCAAACTACTTGCACAGCTCCCACGTTTCTTTTATATTTGGCAACACATTTTCTTTTTTTAATTTATTTATTTTTAATTTATTTATTTTTTTAGGTTTTTTGAGACAGGGTCTCACTTTGTAGTTCAGGCTGGCCCTGAGCTCAGCCTCAAACTCACATCACACCAATCCTCCTGTCTCTGCCTCCTGAGTGCTGGGATTACAGGCGTGAGCCACCACGCCCGGCACTGTGGTATGTGGTGCTGATTGCTGCTGGGGTGAGTCTCCACACCGGGTATTGTAGGTGGTTACCGGGGATCGAACACGGGCCCTGCAGGCGCCGAACCACTGAGCTAAATCCCACGGCAACACATTTTCACACTTAGTTGGAATCATCGGTCACGAGCTTTCCAGTGTCCTGTTTTTCTCCTTTAACATCACTTCATAGAAATCTTTTCCCATAGTGACAATACTCATACTGGGTTCGTCTTCATATGGCTACTTATTCTGCTGCCTTATTTATTGTTTTCCAATTTTTCCACTAAGAATATTTATGCACTTTTTGGGTCTTTTGTTTGTTTGTTTTGGGTCTAGGGCTGGGGATTGAATACAGTGTCTTCACCGGAGCTGTCTCCCTAGCTCATTCTTTATTTTGAGACAAAGTTTTCAGTAAATTGCTAAATTGGCAAGGCTCGGCTCCAACCTGTGAGCTTTCCGTCTCAGCCGCTCATAGTGCTGGGATTACAGGCGTGTGCCCCCATGCCTGGCTCCCAGCAATTTTGTGAGCCCCCGTTTTATATATTTTTTAACCAAAGTAAGAATCGTGATTAGCCTCTTTATGCCAGAGGTGGGTACAACCTGCTCTGGGTGTGGTTACAGCGGCACCCGCCAGGGGTCAGGGCAGGCTCGGCGCTGGCCTGCGAGGCCCACAATGCAACGGGCTCCGGGCACTCTCGGCCGCAGGACAGAGCCTGGGGCGGAGCCTATCTGCGGGGGGCGGGGGCTTTGGTGGGGGCGTGTCCTGTGGGTGGTGGGCGGGGACTGTCCTGTGGGGCGGAGCTTGCCCGTCGGGGCGGGGCGGGAGTGGCCATTGCGGACTGGTGTCTCCTGTGGCAGCAAGGTAGGACTCTCCGTATGAAGTTTCCCTCCGGTGTGGAGACGTCTCGAGCTGCGCCGCTCGGAAGCGACGGCTCTGACTTCTCTCGAAACCCGTCTGGTCGGGTCTTCTGGCTCTGCAGCGTCCGTGCGGGAAGCTGGGGGGCTGTTCAGTCGCTAGACGTGGGGTCCCGGCTCCCACAGCCCGAGCGCCGCGCCGTCGTCCAGCCGCGCTGCTTCGCGGGGATCGCGCGAAACCGGCCCCTCTGCGCGGCAAGCTCGGCCGCCAGGGGGCGCACGCGAGGGCGCACGGCGCGCAGAGGAGCCGTCCCCGCGGGCAGCGCCCCCACCCCCACCTCCGCCGCCGGCCGCTTGGTCATGAGGCCCAGGCCTCGGGGACACCTCAACTGGTGTTCAGGGCCCAGTGGTTGTCTTATTAACCCCCCGCCTCAGTGCAAAAACAAACACATTTATTTTTAAAGGGACTTACTTGTTGGTACTGAGGATCGAACCCAGGGCTTTCACACTGAGCCACAGCCCCAACTCCCTCTTTCTTATTTTGAGACAAAGTGGCGGTAAGTGACAGCATTGCTCAGGCTGGGCTCCGAGTTTTCATCCTTCTGCCTCAACCTCCTGAGCATTTGGATTCCCGGCCAGTTCTTGCTTTTAAACCGACACAGTCACAGACCAGAATTTTTTTTTTTTTTTTTTTAGGTTTTTTTTTGAGACAGGGTCTCGCTTTGTGGTTCAGGCTGGCCCTGAGCTCAGCCTCCAACTCACATCACAGCAATCCTCCTGCCTCTGCCTCCCGAGTGCTGGGATTACAGGCGTGAGCCACCACGCCCGGCACTGTGGTATGTGGTACTGGTTGCTGCTGGGTGTGGGTCTCCAC